>CM052454.1:9450540-9465852 GCA_028533085.1 Varecia variegata | reverse complement strand
AAAAAAAAAAAACAAAAAAAAACCTGATTGGGCAGAATGGCAAAGCCAATTGAAATAAAAATAGGCTATTATTTCAATGATAACTGAACCCATATCCTCATCAAAAATAGCTTTGTTAAACATGTTAAAATGATATGATAGTAATGCAGCAATTCTGTCTTTTATACCTGTAAATTTCAGAGATGCAGGAGCAAAAAAATCATAAAGACATGAAACTCTTGCTTCAAATAAAGGTATTTTGTAACATTGTATTCTTTTTTAATCTATGGAGGTCATAAAAAATATAAGGTATTTTCGAAACCTCAACACATTTCTCTATGTAGTATTGCTGTGAGGATTTGAGCCAGAGAGCCTTAGATTTTATTTCTGCTCCCTTTATTATTATAGACCCTAAGTTAAATTATTTAATCTCTGAACATTTTCATCATTTGTAAAGCTGAGGTAATAATGCCTCATACATACTGCTGTTATATTATTAAAAAAAATAAAACTATACAACCTCTAATTAATCAAGCCAATACTACTTCCTTAATATTTCTCAAGACTGTCCATTACTCTCTAACCCCACTGCCTTTATTTTAGTTCAGCTCATACTTGGAATATTACAAGAGTCTCCAAACAGTCCCTCAGCCTCCAGTCTAGATCCCATTCTTTGCCATTTTCTACTTTGCAACTACTAAAATATAAATTTAACAATGTTGTTTTCAAAGTTAAGATCCTTTAATGCCCTTAGGATAGTGTCTAATACCTTGACTCAGATATCAAGGCCTTACTAGACTTGATCCCTCTAACTTGTCCACTCTTGTCCCATAACCTCTCTTTCCCCACATCTTTGGACAGCTCACCCTGCCAAAAAGGACTGCTTGCAAGTTCCTCAAAGATTCTTGCCTCCAGTCCTGTGTACATATAGCCTGCCTAGCTGACTGCTATGCATCCTTCCGGTCTCTGCTTAGATAGCATCTTCTCCAGGAGGCTTTCTATGATAGGGTTAAACGTTCTATGTTCTTCCACACTATCTTATTGTGGTAATTGTAGCACATTGTAATTATTTACTGTCTGCCTCTACACCATACTGTGCAAGGGCCAAAACCATGTCTTATTCACCCTGTGTACCTAATTCCTAGACAGAATGACACATTTTTAACATTACTTAAATTATAATAATTACTGAAATGACAATATTACTTAAATTACAATAAATATCACTTTCTTTAATGCACTACTTCTTCTCTTCCCTTGATGCTGTTTTCACCATGTTATTCCATTTCTCAGGAACTTTCAGTGCTTCCTTATTTCTTACCTTGTCAAGTTTAAATCCCTCTGCCTGGATATTTCAGCCCTTCACGATCTGTTCCTCATACTAAATTTCCAATCTTATTTCCCAATATGCCCCAGTATGTACCTTTTTTTGTGGTCTTATGAATATGGTATATCTGTACCTTAGCTCATGTTGTCTCCCTCTCTTGGAATAGATTCCTTTCTTTCCATTACCTCTTCCAAAAAAATTCTATCCATCCTTCAAGTACCCTCTTTTTATGAAGGCATCTTTGATTCCTTTGACTAATTTTCTTTCTATGTTAGCACTCACAGACTCAGGAGATTTTCTAATAGGAATAGACTGAAAAATAGACTCACCTTACTCTCTGTTTGCATATGTATCTATCACTATGGTAGCATCTAACACAGCGGTGAGCTCAGAAGACGGGCTCAGTAACTACTCAACTAATTTTAAAGTGGTGTGTCCCATACAAAAATGTATATAATCTAGGTCTATAGTTGTTTGAAATACGTGGATATTAGTTTGAGGTGACAGACTATGAAAAAAATTTGACAACATTTAGAAAATAGTTAATATAGTAAGTAAATGGTATGGTAGGAGGGGGGAGTCAGGGGTTACAGTTAGCTTAAGACATTTCAGTTATTCAACCTGGACTAACCTGACCTTACCAATGAAACCTTTTAAATATACAGAGTTTAGGCAGAAGGCTGTTCACTGCCAAATCATTTTTTATCACTGCAAAGTTCAGTTAACTGCTCCAGAGAGATTCCCTTAAATGATATTCAGAACATCATGGTAAAGAAGAGGCAATCAGTTCCCTATTATTCCTTTAAAGAACATTCTCTTTCTTCCCTTTCTACTTCTTGCACTGCCCCTTCCAATACATTTCCGTTAAAGAATTTAAATCACCTTCTAACCTCCTTAAGGTTACATGCATCAATGAGGTAAGTTATGTTACAAACCTTGCCAGAATGTACTGCTCTGATCTTTTCTGATAGACATTTTCCTTATACCTCCCCCAAACAGCTATTTAGCTAATCATAAACCAATTTTCAACAGAACTTGTTATTCGAATAAATGTGATACTTTGTGAATGTAACATCCCCTGGATAGAATTTGAAAACCTCTGAACTGGGCCAGAGTTTCCTCTTTATTTTGTAGCAGGCCTAATCAAATTCTGACCATTGTTTAACCTGCAGCATGGGCACTAGTTGACTGATTTTGGGAGTGTCAACATCAGGAGAGCATATTCTAGCTATTTCTGTGATCAATAACTGGAAGTATTATCAAAACAAGTTTTCTAATATGTAAGCTTTTTGAAGGCAGGAGCCATAGTTTATTTGATTTTTTATCACTAGTGCATGGTATAGTGCCTCATACATAACAGGCACTCAAGAAATCTCCATGAACTGAATGTGTGGATAAATTAGCACAGAGACGCACCCAATAGAGGACTCATAGTTTAAGGCTGCATTGATGTTATGGGTTGAATTGTGCCCCCATTCCCAATCCATATGTTGAAGTGCTAACCCCCAGGACTTCAGAATGTGACTTTACTTGGAAATAGGGTCATGGTAGATATAATTAATGTTAATGAGGTCATAACTGGAGTAAGGTTGGCTCCTAATCCAATATGACCAGTACTTACAAAAAAAAAAAAAAAAAAGGAAATTTGAACACACAAGTACACAGGGAGAACAGCCATGAGAAGATTGGAGTTACACTGTCACAGCCAAGGAACTACCAGGGGCTAGCAGAGAGGCATGGAAGGGATCCTTCCTTATCCAGTGTCTTTAGAGGGAGCATAGCCCAGCCTACAAATTAATTTCACACTTCTGGCCTCCAGAATTGTGAGACAATAATTTCTGTCGCTCTGAGCCACTCAGTGTGTGGTGCATCGCTACAGCAGCCCCAGGAAACTCATCCAGAGTGTAAGATTATTTTGAGGCAAACAGGAAAATCATCCTCATGTTGGGGAAGAATTGCCTATCTTGTGCATCAGAAAAGTATCTTTGACTTCTGTAGTTAAATTGCATTTTCCTGTTTTACCAAACCTATCTTTTTAATTATTGTGTTTCACTTTTGTTTTATAAAAATCACATAAAATCTGCTGTTTAACAAATTACAGGGCCCCTTCTGACTTGGGTGCTTGTAATATGAGCCATACAAACAGAAACTGATCTGGGAGAGTGGGACAAGGATTAAAAAAAAAAAAAAAAGGAAACCCTTTCTCAACCAACATTGGATTGAAAAAGTTGAAAGGGAAAAGAAACCTCAATTTCAGCTATTCTTCCTCCCACAGGTTATACTGCTGAGTGAGCCCCTCTCCCCACCAGGACTTCGGTCGCCGCAGTCTCGGGAGAGCGACCAGGTTCCTCGCCCCAAGCACAGAGGGGTCAGGGCAGGACTAGGGTGCGGGGAACTCGAAGGTTTCCTCCAGCCTCCTCCCCGAGGGCAGAAGACAGCAAGCCAGCCCCGGCCTCGCGCGCATGCCCGGCCGGGAGGGCGCCCTCGAAAGGGAGCGTCCCTGCTCCGGGTCTCCCCGCGGCCGCAGCCAACTCAGTAGGGCTTTTGATTTCAGCCCGGAGAAGGTCGTGGCTTCCGCGTTCAAAGGGAGCAGGGTGGAGCCCGACGGCACCCGTGTCAAAGGGCCTTTCTAGCGCCCTCCGGGGAACAGGAGGCCGCGCTCCTCCAGGAGGGAGAACGACACACTCCCCGAGGAAATTATGGGGCGGGCACTCGAGCCAGCTGCCCGGACCTCTGTTCCTAGAGCCGGCCACAGCTAGGGCAGCCTTAACCGTCCCTGTGATGTGCCCGCCACAAGCGCCCTCCCGGCAGCCACCCCGCCCCGCGCCCAGCAGGCGTCCTCGGGTAGCCTCTGAGGCGCTGGACTAGCGGCCCACACGTCCCCCCCAGCTTCGGCGCTGGGAGTCCGCTTTGCGTCCCAGCACCCTCCCGGCTCTGAGGCGGCCCGGCGTCTTCTCCGGCAAATTCCCGCCTGTGCAGCCGGGGCGTCCTGTAACAAACGCGGGCCCGTGTTCCGGGTGTGAGTCGGCGGGGACGGGGTGGGACGGCAAGCCTGGGGTCAGTCCCACGGTAGCAGGTTGAATTCGGCATCCCCATCCCGAACCTCCTCCGGGCCCACCCCCCAGCCCTCAGACGGCCGCCATCAAGCTCATCCGCCGCAGCTGCAGCCCGTCCGCAAACACACGCCCACCCGCACGCCCGCTCCACACGCCGAGCACAAAGCCACACGGAGCATGCGCGGCGGGGAGGGCGGGGCGCGGCGGGCAGCGCGTCGGGGCGGGCGCTCCTCAAGCCGGCTCGGCGCCTCCGCCGCCCGCCCGCCCGCCCGCTCGGAGCCGCGCCCGCCGCAGGCTGCGCCCGCCCCGCCGCCCCGCCCCGCCCCGCCCCGCCGCTCGTCCCCGCCGCGGCCGCGCCGCCTGCAGCAGCACGGGCTGCTCCTCCCCGGCGGCCGCCCCCCGTGGGTCCCTCCCTGGCTGCGGGAGAGACGGAGGTAGAGGGAGGACAGAGAGCCGCGCCGCCCGCGCCGGAGACCTTCGCCTCGCCCTGCCGGCCCCGCACCCCCTGGGAGGAACATGGGTAAGTCGTCCTTCCTCCCCGTCATCGCCTGACATCTTTCTCTCTCTCGGCGTGCTGCAGGGTGGGAGGCATTTCTCGCGCAAAGTTGCCGGATTTCTCCAGTCCACGGGGGTGAGACGGCGGCTCTTCCTCCGGGGAGAGGCGGCGCACGCGGAACGCGCGCCAGGTGCCGGGCGGGGAGGGTCCGGGGCGCGGGGTGGGGTCGGGCCGCGGGGCCGGACCGCCGCCGGCCGCCGGCCCCGCGCCGCTCGCCTCCCCTCCTCCATCCTTCCTGCCGGTGCCCGGCGCCGCCGAGCCGCCTCGCGGGCTCGCATCCTCCGCTCCGGCCGCGGTTCTTCCGAGGCCGCCGCTGCCTTCCCCCCGCGTCTGCCGAGCTCGGGTCCGACCGCGAGAAAGACCGCTCGCTCTAACTTCTTCCCTGTCAGTGCGACCTTTCCTCATCCTGGGGACTCCTCCTCCCGGGGCGGGCAAGTGCAAGCAAGTAGTTTGTGAGGGCGATTTTACAACCTGCACGGGAATTATTTTCCACGGGGGAGAGCGGACAGCCTCATAGGTTGGAAGGATGACTGGTCAGAGGCCACGAGGAACGCGAGGCAGGGCAGAGCTGCTAGCTGTTGAATTAGTGTTGGGTGACAGCAAGGTGCAATGCTCCTGGACTCAACCCATTTTCCCGGTTGCTTCGTCTGTCTACTGTAGCAGGAAACTGCGCCTTGTAACGTGTTGTGACCGAACTTACATGCTAGTTATTCTTTCCCAGCTTCCCCTGCCTCGGTCTGCATAATCTGATTTTAGTTCCTTTGTATTTATAGTTAATCTGAAGAGATTGGTTTGGATGAGAGATTTAAAAGCAAATATGTTTTATAAAACTATATATAATTTAAGCTAAATTTTTTCTATCCTATGTTGCTTAACTGTTAACATTTGGTAATCACAAAAACGTCAGATGAATGCTGTTAGCGTAATTAAAAGCTGAAAGTTTCTTTTAATAGTACCAACTTGGAATACACTGCTTCTACATGCTCCCCAGTTTGCTTCCACTCCTGTCTATCATAATTTCCGCTTTTTTAAAATTTGCTCCATTGGCATCTGTCAACTTGGACTTTTCCCACCCCTTCTGTGCAAGTTAGTATTTTAAGCTTGAGATGAGTGTGGTCCTTTCATCTGTCAATACAGTGCTCAACACGTCTAGAGTTAGGTCATGGCAACTCAGGGTCTTCAAGGAAGTATCTAAATCTAGAAATGGTGTTGATGAAGCTTCCTGGAAAAGCAAATGATTTTTTCATTGTCTCCAAGCTCTGATTCAGATTTTTGGCCATATATTGTGAAGAGGCCAGTGTTGGAGGAGGAGGAGGTGATATGCATGAAAAATGATCTAGGGTCCTGAATTTGATTTTCAGTTGTTCAGTTGTTTCAGCCTTTTAATGTGAATACTATTGACATGCTGGACAAATTTCTGTAAAAATAGGGTGGCCCATTTATGTGTGCCTGCTCTTTCTCTAGAAGTAGAATTTTAAATAAATATTAGATTGTTAGATATACTGTGTCTTTCCTTTGAACATACACACATTTTCTTAGTTATAGGCTATAAGTGTGGCCTGTAAAATACATTTCCCCACGTTTCAGGTGCACTTAACTCATTTAACTAAAATTTTAGCTTATGTGTTGAATCAGTACTTTTTCAGGGGAAGAAATCCAATTCTGTTACAATACTAATGAATAAAAATACATAAAATAAATGAAATTATCTACTTAAAATAATCTTAAATCCTTCATGCTATCGCTTGATTTAAAAAGGGGGGTCTACACTGGGAAGAACATAAGAAAAATAAATAAATAATAAAAAATGGGGGTAATAGAAACTCATCTCTCATTTTGAAACCTTTTCCGATACTCTTTGGTTAGGTTATACTCTCATAGCACTGTTTGTACCTTGACAGAAGCTTTTTGGCACTTACATAATCTACCTTGTAATGGAGTTGTTTGTATGTGTGTGTGTGTGTGTGTGTTGTACATTTAATCATGAGTTCTAGAGGATTAAAATTATGTTTTATTAATTTTTATGTCCCTTCACATAGTAGGCATTCATTAAATCTTTGGTGAATTAATTGAACTTAAAACCACCTATTTATTATTTGCAACTTGAGCCTGAAAACAAGGGCTCTGAACAAACCTTCGGGTTGGTAGATATTATGGAGGTGTGGCATATGCAAGAACAAATAAGTATAATTGTATGATCCCATAGTAACTATGGCCTCTCTTCTCTTAAAAAAGAAAAGTTGGGTTGTTTCAGAAGTATGGGTTTTCAGTCAACCTGAAGCAAACCATTTCCTTCCAGACTGCTCTTTTCAATAATAAGGTGGTTTCGTGTATGATCGGCAGATACATATAATAATGTAAAATTGAAACCTCGGAAAGAAGTTTTATATCTGAGCCAAGGAAGTTATTGTAATAATTGATATACACATAGGAAGGTAGATGGTATACTGGTTAATTGTAGGGGAAAGAAAGCACTTTTTAATCTGTCTTCTCAAGAAATAAGGTGATTTTTTAAAAAAGATATTCTCATGGCAGTGATTTTCTTCAAAGAAAAGTAAAATTTCTCTAACCTTTGGACCATAGCTATTATTTTATGTGTATATTTTATTATAAGTTTAACATATTTAATATTTATTGAATGTCAATTTCAGTGTACTGTGGGAGGACAAAGATGAATAAGACATTCATGTTTCAGTTGCTTATAATCTTAATAGGAATAGCATAACATTCACAAGTAACTGTAATAGAAATAAATGTGTAAGTGATGTAAAAGACTTTTATATATATTACAGATTCAGGGCAGGAAGAGATGATTTTAGAGAAATGGTATTATTTGAACCAAAGGTTGGTTAAACTGAAAGGTAGAAATGAGGCTGTTAATCAGAATTGGGTTGGGGGGAGGGGAGAAATGACATAAATGAAAATAGATAGGGAACATTTGAGGAGTATCCAGAATATGATTAAATGCCACATTTGGCTAGAGCAAAAGGTAAGGAAATAGTTGGTGACAGACATGAAAAAGTAATACAATGATAATGGTTAATGACCAGGTAATGGAGGACCTTAAATGCCAAGCTGAAGAAAAGTTTGGACTTGATTTACCTATTGAGGGACCACTAAACATTTTTATGCATTGAAGCTATGAATCACATCTATAGGAAAATTAATCTGTCATTTGAGTGCAGGATGGATTAGATGAGAAACTGGAGAACACCTAAGAAGGTGGTGGTTTCAGTTTGGGTGAAAATATTTAATGGCCTGAACTAGATGGTGGCAATGGGAATAGAATATTGCAAATAGAGAACAGGTTTTACTTGGCAACTGATTGAATGTGGAACTGAGAAAGGAGTCACAGATTTTAGCCTGGGTGATAATGAGAACGTGGAGATCTGTTACTATATATTCAATCCGTTGAAAGGGGAAACAAATACTGAATTTTTGGACCAGTTGAGTTAGACTTTTTGGTCTGTCATTTAGTGTCTGCTCCTTGATGACAGGGGCTTTGTTACATTAGGATTTGAGTACATATCTAACACTAGTGTCTGGCACATAGCAGCTGTACAATAAAAATTTGTTGACTGAAACTAGGTAAAAAATAGTTAAACAGTTATTTTAACTTTCAAGAGAGTTAGGATTTGAACTAACTGGAAGTTATCCACAAATATCTTGAGATGGTATTTGAAGTTAGATCAGAGGAGGAGGGTCAACAAAGAAAAAGAAAATTTGTCAAAGGAAAGAATCGTGAGGAATGCTCCCATAGTTAGGGAAAAGGAGTGGCATGATTTGATACTGAAAAAGACAGAAATAGGTAGGAGCAAAAGACTAGAAATGATACATGGTTGGTTTCAGTAATGAGTGAATGGTTAATGATGTCTGTTGCTTCAGAACAGTCAGGGTGATTAGCACTGAGAAAAGGCTCTAAGTTCATGTGGTTTGGTCAGGATATTGCCCAGTATATTTTCCAAAAATGCAACTTTAAAAGGTATAGGAGATATAGAGGTCAGCTGTAAAAGCTAAGTGACTAATGAGTAAGTGGAACAGTTCACTAGGTATCCTCATGCTGTGTTTCTTGCCCTGTTTAAAGATCTGTAAGAAAGCATAGATTTTTAAAAATAGTTTTTAAATGTTGCATTTTACATGGAATGACACATGTTGTTTTCTTGCCTGAGAATAATGTGTAATTTCACCATAGTGTCTTACATTTCTTTTACATTTCTTTTTTTTTTGAGACAGAGTCTCGCTCTGTTGCCCGGGCTAGAGTGAGTACCGTGGCGTCAGCCTAGCTCACAGCAACCTCAAATTCCTGGGCTTAAGCGATCCTTCTGCCTCAGCATCCCGAGTAGCTGGGACTACAGGCATGCGCCACCACACCCGGCTAATTTTTTCTATATATATTTTTAGCTGGCCAGATCATTTCTTTCTATTGTTTTTAGTAGAGACAGGGTCTCTCTCTTGCTCAGGCTGGTCTCGAACTCCTGATCTCGAGCGATTACATTTCTTTTTTTTGTCTTTGTGACTTAGTATAGTAAAATTTTAATTTTTGTAATATCTGTCATGCAGAGTGAGTTCAGAATGATTTTATAATTTTGCACAGCATTCTGCATAAAGAATACTTTTTACTGATGAATGGTTTGATCATTTAAAATTTACTGTTAGACTTTGTGAATTTGGGACTTCTAGTTTATATGTATGCTTCTAATTATACTCTTAATTCTTGGAGTTGTATTTTTCTCTGTAGATATGCATCAAATTTATAGATAGTCTTTCCTTTTGTTGTATCTAAGTAGATTTAGAGAATGTTTTTCATGGATAAATAAAAAATACTACTTTTACTTGCTCTTTGCAAGTCAAGGTAGGGTGATAAAATAATTACTAAATTTATAATTTTAAAAGCACATAGGTGATAGATTGACAAGTTCAATAATTTTTCTTATGTTGGCATTGTACCTGGTTTTGTATATGCCTATTTTTTTTATATGGGAAAATGGCTAAATTTACCTTGTTAGAGTCATATTCTGAAGTCTCAAGTACTAACTACATTTGGAAATCCATAGATAACAGCCTTAATTCATTTTGAGAACCAAAGAGTTTTTGCTTTCATAGTGGAATCTTGGAGTTTTTAGGGAACTTTGAGGAAAGGTATGGTTGCTTTCTCCAGAGATTCCTGATCATTTGAGTTTGAACTTGGGTAATTCTGGAATTACTGGTTACACCACCAACAGCCGTCAAAATTACCTAAATTTGTAGTACCCAGTCACGAAGATCAGGAGGAATGGAGGAGAAAGATCCACTCCTCTGGGAACCCCATGTAATTTTAAATAGCCAAATGCTAGGATAACTGATAAGAAAAAAAAATTAATTTAAAATACAGGTTGGGCGTCTCTAATCCCAAGTCTGAAATGCCCCAAAATCTGAAACTTTGAGCTCAGACATGATGCTCAAAGGAAATGCTGATTGCAGCATTTTAGATTTTGGGTTTTCAGATTAGGGATACTGAACCAGTAAGTATAATGCATATATTACAAAATATGAAAATATCCAAAATCTGAGACACTTCTGGTTCCAAGCATTTCAGATAAGCGATACTCAACCTGTACTTTCCTAGGTGTTTAACTTGGCAAATAGCTCTTTCTTATGGAGAGAAGAGCAATAATAAATGAAGATATCAGATTAGGTTATTGTCTTAGTCCATTTTGTACTGCTATGAGAGAATACCTGAGACTGGATAATTTATAAAGAGCAGAAATTTATTCTCTTTCAGTGTGGAATCATGAACTCCAAGATCAAACCTTTGGTCTCTAGTTCCAAGATGGTACCTAGTTTCTGTGTCCTCCAAAGAGAAGAGACCTTGTGGCTCACACAGCAAAAGAGGGAGAGAGAGAGAACCCATTACCTGAAGCCCTTTCAGTAGCATCGTTAATCCATTCATCAGGACAGAGCCCTCGTGATCCAAACACCTCCCAGCACTGTTGCATTGGGGATTAAGTTGCATCTCTACATGCATAGTTAATTCAAACTGATTTCAAAACTGAACTCATTTTATAATTTTTAATAATCATAACCAGGGGGGTGCTGGTAAATGTTTAACCAAAGTCCTTCTCCAAAATAGCCCTGATTTGTGGTGGTTGTAAGGATTATTTCCTGTGGTGTAAATACTCCCAGCATGGCCAGTTTCATGCTACTAAAATGGTGTCACCAAATGCAGAGTTGGGAAGAGACATATGCAGCACATCATTATATAGTATATCACACATAATAACCTCATGAGCACAGATAATAGTAAAATGTAGTAATTAAGTAGTGATGGCTTTGAGTATTAATACCTCTGTTTTAATATGACTCATTTAATTTTAAATTTATGTAATTTAATTTCAATAACAGCTGTTTTAATAACTGCCTCATGAAATTCCTGAAAATTTAGTCATCGTCATATCTCATGGGCCAGGATGGGGGTCTCCAGTACAACATTGAGTTAATAATTACCATTTATTATGAATTATTGATGTCAGTTATCATGCTACACTTTACATAGTTTTTAAAATTTAATTTTAATCTTTCCAGCAATTCCATGAAGTTAGTGACACTATACCCATTTTACTAATTCAAACAATTAAATAATTTGTCCAAGGGGACAACTAATACTCTAAAATCATGATTTAGAGTAGTGGTTCTCAAACTCCAGCTTGCATAAGAATCACCTGGAGAGCTTGTTTAAAAAAAATTACTGGGCCCACCTTCAGAAATTCCAATTCACTAGCTGTGGGGTAGGCTGAGGATTTGCATTGTCAAGATATTCCCAGATGATGCTGCACTGGGAATACCATCATCACCAAGCAGAGATTGACAGGCTTTTTCCATGATGGGCCAGATGTAAGTATTTTGGGCTCTGCAGGCCAAAAGGCAAAATAAATCATATTACATAAAAAAGAGAAAATACATAAGATGAGAGAAAACAAATATCCACAAATTTTTTTTACTCAATTCAAAATATGATAGCATTAACTGAACACAAATTGTTGTAGTACAAAATGAAAAGATTGAAGTTCTTTTTGGGAGATAAAATTTCACTCAATTGGGATTCAAAGTTATCCTATCAGAATTGATTGCAGATGTTCATTTGTTAATGCAGATCTGTAATGCCATTTTGCGAATTTTATCTTTGAAGCATTTTTTTTACTGAGATAGGTATCACCAATTGCATGTGATCTTAATGAGCATATTCATTGCACAGAAGGCATTTATAGAATTCTTTTAGATTCTTGGCCAGGCACAATGGCTCATGCCTGTAATCCCAACACTTTAGGAGACCAAGGCAGAAGAATCGCTTGAGCCAGGAGTTTGAGACCACCCTGGGCAACATAGCAAGAACCCTGTCTCAGGGAAAAAAAAAAAAAAAAAAGATCCTTCTGTTGATAGTTGCCATTTGGCATTCTGTTATATTGTAGATTAACCATTTCCAGTTGAAGGCTAGGTGGGAGCTCCTCAATTACATAGTTAAATGGATTTTGAAATATAGAAATTTCCTTTGCACTTGCAGTGAGTCCTGAAAAGCACTTCTGGAACTGTAGTATGAGATTTAAAAATATATCTTTTGCAAATTTGTGTATGCACAGAGATCTTATTTTAACAACAGGAAGTGTAGAAAGCAGATTGATTGTTACTTATGATTGGAACAGTGTTGTCAAAATGACTTTACAGTAGTATAAGTTTCTCATAAGTGCTGTTTTGTCTTTAGGTCAGATTTATTAGGAAGCATTATCAAATCGGAGTAAAATCTAATTTCCAAAGCCATAATAGTGGTTGAAGGAATTTCTTTTTGTTCAGAAAATTTCACTTGTGCCCTTGAGTTAAAAAAAAAAAAAAATTCATAATGAAACTTTACAATTGTTAAGCTGTTACACTTCTGTGTAATAAGGCAAGTCAGGATACTTAGTTTTTATTTCTGATCAAGATGCACAGAACTGATGATGGTTAAATTTGTGAGAACAAATGAAGTTCACTGTTTACACTACTGATTCAATGACACATGATAGATTAAAACATTTTTCTCATAAAAAACCTATTGATGAGTAATAGAATGAAGAACTGTAGGATATAAACATCTTATGCTTTCAACTTTGTAAATTGTTCAACCAACCCTTTTTCTGTTCCTCAGATATTTTTGCCGCCATTAGTTGTAATACATCTTAGCAGATTCCACTTCAGGTTATACTGAATTAATGTTTTCTCAAATGTGAAACTATTTTTGTCTATTATTCTATGCAGATTCTTTATAGAGACTGACTCTTAATTGATTTCAAGCATGGAATAGCTTGAGAAAACAGTTAAGCAGTGTCACTAATATCTGTGAAATCATCACGAGACAAGGAAAACCCCTCAAAATCTTTTGCCTTGTTTTTTAGTTGAATGTTGATATTGCTACCAGGATCCTTACCTCTAGTAGTTATTTCACTGAAAGGCTATACTTGAACAAGTGTATTTTCTCTGGAAATATTTATTTCTTTACTGTAGTCAGATACAGTTTAATTAACTCACCATGGGTAACCAGATTTCCTTGCTTGGAAATGAGCTATTCAGAAACTAACTTTGTTTGCAGCTTCTGTGTGTGTGTGTGTGTGTGTGTGTGTGTGAGAAAGAGAGAGAGAGAAAGTCTGCTGTGATGAGATACTTTGTTTTATATTTCCTGATTACTCTGCTTTCCTATGGGTTGGGAATGTGATGAATGCTTAGTCTGGTAATATTAATGTATATTGTATTTTTCTCACATAGCTAGAAAAAAAATAGCAGTGTTATTGCATGATACAATGGTTTGCTATCTGATGCAATCATAAAATAATTAACTTACAACTTTAAATGTCTTAAAAGCATGACATTTGAGGTATACTTGTTTTGACGTGATGGTTAAAATGTGGTATGACAACACACGTGGTATTTGAAACACTAGCAAGTCATAATTGTGTCACTGCAATATATACTGCATCAAGCGGCAATGCAGAGTGATTTTTGTCAGAGTCCCTCAACTCTGCCATTGTAATGTGAACACAGCTATAGACAGTACACAAAGGAATGAGTTGTGTTCCAACAAAACTTTATTTATAGATGCTGAAATTTGAATTTAATATAATTTGCACATCATGAAATATGTTCTTTTGATTTTATCCAGCCATTTATAAATGTAATAAGCCATTCTTTCCTTTGGGCTGTACAAATACAGGCTGTAGGCTGTAGTTTGCCAACTCTTGCTTTAGAGTGGTGCTAACGCTACTTTACCTTTCCCCAACACTTTTTCTGCCTGTGAATTCACTATTCAAGTGAATGGTCCAGGCAACCATTCCTAAAATCTGGAGTAATTCTGCTTTGAACATCCATTAGATTCCCTAAATTTTAACAATTTTACCTCCTTGAATTAGTCTTCTCTTTACTGTAAAACATTAACTTCAGGCCTTTATCATCTCTTCTTGAGACCACTAATCTTTTAGCAGATGTTCTTTCTTCTGGTGTCCCTCCTTTTAACCAGTTTTTACATGCTGCTAGAGTACTTTCTTGGTGTGTTCAAGCTGCTATAACAGGATACCATAGACTATGCTTTATAAACAACAGAAATTTATTTCTTATAGTCCTGGAGGCTGAGAAGTCCAAGATCGAGTGCTGGCAGTTTTGGTGTCCAGTGAGGACCTGCTGCCTGGTCTATAAGCCATCTTCTCCCTGTAACTCATGTGGTGGAAGGATTGCAAAAGCTCTCTGAGATCTCTTTTATAAGGGCACTGATCGCATTCATGAGGGTTCCACTCTCATGACCTAATCACCTCTCAAAAGACCCCACTTCCTAAAACCATCACACTGGGGATTAGGATTTCAACATAGGAAGTTTGAGGGAACACAAGCATTTAGTTTATAATAAGTACTCTTTCCAAAATACAAATCTGATTGTTTTACTCCTTGGGTTCTTTTCCAATGGCTTTCTAATACCTATAGCAGGGTTCCCAAATGCAAATGAAACTGATTAAAGAGAGTTTAATGGTAATCTTTTGACACAGATGCACTTTTTTTGCATATTAAATATGAAGGAATATTTTTTGTTTCTATAAAGATAGTTTCTCTTACTTTTCTTGAAGTATTTCTTTTTCTCTTTTATTTTCTCACTGTTGATAAAAGACAAAGCTTAGAAATACATTACTATATTAAAACAGCAGTGAAAGCTTCATGAACAGCAACTAACACTAGTCATCATTGTAGGAATACAACAGGAAATGATGAGACTGTGGCAAACTAGATTGTGTGCTCAGCTTCAAAGAGGGATTCCCTGCTCAAGTCCAGCGAGTTTTGCCAGGTAGTAATGTGAGCCCAAGGAAGCCAGATTTTTAGATTTTTCAAAAGAAGTCAAAAATCATATT
>CM052454.1:9426220-9450040 GCA_028533085.1 Varecia variegata | reverse complement strand
AAAAAAAAAAAAAAAAAAAAAAAAGATTATAAAATAATGTACTTTCCCTTAAGAAAAAGTTCCCCTATTATTAATGCTCCCAGTAAATAATTTTATTATAAATAAGCTTTGTAATAATAAAAAGGGTAGAGATTCACTATTCTGAACATCAGTTGGTTTAGCTAAGAATTTGTGGTTTAAAATCATTGTTTTTTAAAAAATCATTCTTTAATTATTTTCTTAAAATGAAAAGGCATATTCACATAAAATCAAGAGCTGATTTATATTTAATCATGAAAGATTAGAAGGGCTAACATTAACGTCAGAAACTAAAATATACTAACCGTATCACTGTTTTGCTGGAAGTTAAACCTGATACAGTACGTCAACTTTAATTATAAGGGAAAGAGGAAAGAAAAGTATCACTTTGTAGATGTTCTGACTGTAAAACCCAAGACGACTGGCTAAAAATGTAACTAATAACAGAAGGTGGCTAAATACATACAAAAATATAAAAGTCAATATAGCTTTCAAATTGATCTCTAATAATAATCACTTAGAATTTATAATGGGAAAAAATCCATTTGTAACAACAAAAATGTAAGATACACAGCAATATTTTTAAAAAGAAATGTATAGAAAGCATATCAACTAAACTACCTAATCTTATTGAGACATAAAAAGACTTCACTAAGAGAAGATATAATCTATGCTCTTAGGTTGGCAGACAAAATATTGAGAAGTTTTCGATTCTTCCCAAATTAATTTACGGCTTATTACAATTCCAAGAGAAATTTTTAGTACTGTGACAAAGTGTTTCTAAAATTTCTGATATAACAAACCCACAAAAATAATAAAAATTTTTGAAAAGCAGATTTATAACAGGAAACTTCCTCCATAAAGCTACCATAATTGAAATGCATGGTAACAGGACAATATTAGACAAACTGATTAATGGGACAGAATAAAACCCAGACAATGATGCTATTAAACTAAATGGTTATTACATGATAAAAGGAGAATCATTAACCAATAAAGGATAGATTAAGCAACATACAGTGTTAGGAAAATTGCCTAGAGAAAATAATAAAATTAGATCCTCACATACATCATATATCAAAGTAAATTTCTGAACATAAAACAAATTAATTAATTATAATAATAACAAGAATATTTTAGAAGGAAGCTTCCATTAGGAAAAAGTAATAATTCACTAAATTTTATTATTTCACAAAAAATGTCTCATTTATAGATTCCTAAGTCTACTTAATGATGAAACGTTAATCTTCTTTGTTTTACGATGCCAAAGGAAATTGAAATGTAAGAGGTAAAAGTGAAAGCATTTAGACTATGTAAGAAAGCTTTCTAAAGGAAAAATAACCCACTTGGACTTCCAAGTACAACATTAAGTAAAAAGTAGCGGGATATTGCACTTGCCTTTAATTTCAGCTTTGAAAATCTATCATCACAGCAAAGATACTGAAAGCAGTTTAATTTAATCAATCTACTTATTACCATTGCTTTCTGTTGAGAATATATAATTCTTATTCAGATACTAATATTAATTCATTTCCAAGTCATTATACCAATTAAAAGACCAAGTTATATGCCTCATATTCTTTGACACATTCAGGACATACTACTGGGTGCTGTAGTTTGAATGTTGGTAACTTAATCCCCAATATGACAGTATTAAGAGGTGGGGCCTTCTGGGAAGTCATTAAGTCTTGAGGGCCTCGCCTTTTATAATGCATTAATGCCATTAAAAAAGAGGCTTCAGAGAGCTGCCTCATTCTCTATTACTCTCTCTCCCTCCCGTCTTCCATCATGTGAGGATGCAGTAACGCGTTAACAAGGTGCCATCAAAGAGGGGTGGTACCTTGCAAGACTCCAAACCTGTGGGTGCCTTGATCTCAGACTTCCTAGCCTCCAGAACAGGGAGAAAACAATTTCTATTACTTGTAAATTCCCCAGCCTGTGGTATTCTGTTACAGTAGCACAAATGGAATGACACATTAGGTTAGTGCTCATACAATCAAAGAAGCCAGTTAACATCAATCAAGTGTGTGGCCACAGACCACCCGCAGCTAGCTGCAGATGCAGTTACATGGAACTCTGATGAAAAACAATGTTAGAAAAAGCAGCAGCACAAACCCAACTCTTCTTCCTCAAGAGTAACTTAAAGTGTAGTCCTTCGTGATAGTAAGTCAATACCGGTACTATAAATATTGAGGATGGCAAATCTTCTTCAGTATATATTTGGCATACAGCATCATTTCAAATCTTATTTTCTCTCTTACACATTTACTCTCTGTTAGGAACATAAAAAGTTTTTCAAATTTAGCAAACTTAAGAAGCAAAAATGGTAACATTCATTAGCTAATGTTAGCAAACCCAGATCCTCTGCCAAGGCTTCAATCACTAACTACAAACACCAATGAGGCTTGTATTTTTCCAGAGAATGCACAGAATGACAGTCTTTTTTGCCTTTTATGAAGTACAGTGATTCAAAGCGTATCAGAGGGCAAACATCACCCAGTATCATAGTTATATATTATTTCTGTTATTAAGCTCATGGCTCGTGAAGAATTTTAAGACAGTCTTTCTCATAATCCGATCAGATTCAAGCCTTCCCATGCTCCCCTTTCTACAAACTCCTGGATATACACTGTATTCTCCTTTCTGTTTTAGGTTAAGCACATAGAACATATCTTATGCTGCCTCCTCCTTTGAATCTAACCCTAGAATAACAAATTTAAGTATCTTTTAAAAATGTTCTCTTCCTACCTGAATAATCCAACTACACTGTATTTATTTATCATCATTTTGCTTCTAAACTGCATTTTCCATCATATTATACTGGCTGGGCCAACTCTCAAACCCACTTTGATCAGCCATCATCCACAATCCAAGAAATACTGGCCTATAAAGCTTCAATCAAAACGAAGCATTTGTAAATATTTCATAAAATATAAAAAATGAGATCCAATGTATAATCTGTACTTTAAAAACTATTAATTAGCTATTTAACATTTTTTTATTCATTTTAAGTCTTTAAAGTCTGGTAGTGTTTTACAGTTACAGCACACCTCAGTTCAGACTTGGCTCATTTCAAACGCTCAACAGCCATGCTGGAGAGTGGCTACTGTATTGAACAAGAGTTTCAGAAGATTACTCTGGAAGGCTAATGAGTACAGTATTCCCTGGGTTCTTCTATGTTTAACAGTGTTTTTCTACAGGTTTGATACCTACTGAGTAGCTTGACTCAATATAAAATTTATTCTTCCTTGAGTTAGCTAAAAATAATCCTCCACTATTAAATTCTATATTACTTTTGAAAAGCCTGGTGCCAATCTGATTTTCTTTCCTTTTTAAAGAACTTGATATTTTTGCATGGAGGCCCTGAAGAGTTATTCCTTTGTATTTATTTTTATCTTTAAAGTCTACAAGTTTTAATACACTGTGTCTTTTGGTTAACCATTCCAGGTAAATTTTCACAAGTTCACGGTGGGCGCTTTCAATATATGGATTCTGGTCTTCCTTTATTTCTAGAAAGTTTATAGTTTTAAATAAATATTACCTTTTTTTCATTGTTTTGCTTTTCTTCTTGAGGATTACAATCACCATGTATGTTGGATCTTTTTGACTATCTTCTATATCAAACATCTTTTTTCTGATCCTTTATTTTTGTTTTCAACCCTTTCCTCAATGCCCTTTATTGACTTTTCAGTTGCCTCCATTCTTCCTTGGGCACCTTGTAATTTAGTCTTAATTTCTAAAATGATTGTTGTTTTCTTCAATTTCTTCTAGTCAACTCTCACTTCATATCTTCCTGGTGTTTACCTATTTCCATTCCAACTTTCTGAATTTCTGCCTTTAGAGTTTTTCCTTTTCATATTTACAAAGGCTTGTTTAAGGATATTTAATATAAGCCATGGTGTTCTGTTACTCATAACTGCACCACAGATGGTTTACATGAAAAATTTTTAATAGCTAAAATGTTTTGATTCTTATTGTCTTTCTTCCTTGTAGTACCTTTGTATATATCTTATCTGAAATTTCCTATTCAGTGTATAATTTTTATTTTCCTTAACCAGTATTAAAAGTTGTATGCAGTAAGGGCAATGATTTGAGATGAATACCTAGATCTCTTAGTTTAAATATTCTCTCTTCTGAATTTACACCAAAAGGGTAATGAGCGTGTCTTCTAATTTTGTGGGTTCTTTATTTCTACAAAAGTAATTTCCCTGTTGCTTCCTTCTTTTCATCACCAAGTATATAAGAGGAAACAACTCCTTCAACCCCAAAAATAATACTTTCCTGACCTGTCACCTGGGGTCCCATGCACTTTTAAAGTAGCCAACATGCTAATCTAAAACCAGATCTTAGTATTTTCCCATGAGGGCAGGAATTTTTCTTTTGAATGGCAATTTTAATTGTATACTATACTATTACCCCTGGGCTCCTGGCTCCTCATTCCCCTGTCCTCTTCTCCATGACTCTGACTGAACTCTCTGTGCAGTGGTCTCTTAAGCAAAGTAAGCTAGATTTGGATATTTATTTCTCTCCCTAATAATTCAAAGTCTGTCTCCTAGCTATGCTGAAGGCATAGATTAGGGTTAGTTGGTTTTATCTGATCTTTTTGTTGATCTGTATGGATTCTTAAAGAATGTGTGAAAAGACTGAGATTTGGGTGGCTATCATTATTCTATAGCAATCCAGGAGTCTCAACTCTTCAGGAAATGTCAATGTCTTTTTAGTTGACCTCCTTAGTTGAGTTGCCTATTTTATTCAAGTGCTATCTTTATTTGGTAAAAACAGAATCTTTGGTAGTTTATGATTAACACCAGTCCTAAGCTGTCATGGACAATGGACATAATAACTAAAAGAGGCATGTAATACAAAAAATGTAAACGAGGTAAAAAACATAATGAATTTCCAGCTTGCAAAGGAAACATATCACTTCCGTGGTGCATTTGATAACTTGGTGTAAAAAGGTAAAATCTATTCTAGAAACTACTATGAAAGAATAAAGTAAAATATTGGCTTTTCATTTCTACTAAAATAGCAAAAGTAGTCCATATTCAGTGATTGCAGACTTAGTATACTTTGAAAAAAACAGGTGATAAGAAGTTTACTTAGGAAGTAACTTTGCAACCTGATGGTAAGTCTGTTTAGAAATATTAAAGGCATAAAGCAGACTAAAAGCAAATGACAACAGAAAGTTCTTACTCTTAGAAAAGATTCTTGGGGTAATCTAGATTAGCAGCTTGTGTACATGAAGGCATACCTCAGAGATATATGGCAGGTTCGGTTTCAGACCACTGCAATAAAGTGAGTATGGCAATAAAGTCAGTCACACAAATTTTTTAGTTTCCCAGGGCACATCAAAGTTATGTTTATACTGTAGTCTATTAAGTGTGAAACAGCATTATGTCTAAAAAAATCTACATACCTTAATTAGAGAATACTTTATTGCTAAAAAATGCTAACGATCATCTCAGCCTTTAGCAAGTCATAAGCTTTTTGCTGGTAGAGGGTCTTGCCTCCATGCCGATGGTTTGCTGTCTGATCCAGGTGGTGGTTGAAGGCTGGGTAGCTATGGCAAATTCTTAAAATAAGCTAAAAGGAAGTCTGTCCCATCGATTGACTCTTCTTTTCTCTGTAGCAGGCAATGCTGTGTGATAGCATTTTTACCCACATAACTTCTTTCAAAATTGGAGTCAATCCTCTCAAACCCTGCTGCATTTTATCAACTAAGTTCATGTAATATTCTAAATCCTTTGTTGTCATTTCAATAATGTTCATAGCATATTCATCAGGAGTAGATTCCATCTCAAGAAACCTCTTTCTTTGCTCATATATAAGAAGCAACTCCTCATCTGTTCAAGCTTGATCATGAGATTGCAGCAATTTGTCACATCTTTAGTCTCCACTTCTAATTCTAGTTCTCTTGCTATTTCTACCACATCTGCAGTTACTTCCACCACTGAAGTCTCGAACCCCTCAAAGTCATCCATGAGGGTTGGAATTAACTTCTTCCAAACTCCTGTTTATGTTGACATTTTGACCTACTCCCATGAATCATGAATGTTCTTAATGACACCTGGAATGGCAGATCCTTTCCAGAAGGCTGTAAATTTACTTTGCCCAGATACATCAGAGGAATCACTATCTATGGCAGCTACAGCCTTTTGAAATGTTATTTCTCAAATAACAAGAACTGAAGGTCAAAATTACTCCTTGATCTATGGGCTGCAGAATGGATGTTGTGTTAGCAGGCATGAAAACATGACTCTCCTAGTACATCTCTATCAGAGCTCTTGTGTGACCAGATGCGTTGTCAATGAGCAGTAATATGGTGAACAGAATCTTTTTTTTCTGAATAGTAGGTCTCAACAGTAGGCTGAAAATATTCAGTAAACCATGTTATAAATAGATGTGCTGTCATTCAACCTTTGTTTTTCCATTTCTAGAGCACAGGCAGAGCAGACCTAGCAAAATTCTTAAGGGTCCCAGGATTTTCAGAATGGTAAATGAGCATCGGATTCAGCTTAAAATCACCAGTTGCATTAGACCCTAACAAGAGAGTCAGCCTGTCCTTCGAAGCCAGACACTGACTCCTTTCCAGATATGAAAGTCCTAAATGGCATCATTTACAATATCAGGCTGCTTCATCTACATTGAAATTCTGGTGTTTAGTGCAGCCACCCTCATTAATGACCTTAGCTAGATCGTCTGCTTAACTTGCTGCAGCTCCTACATCAGTACTTGCTTCACCTTCTACTTTTATGTTATGGAATTGGCTTCTTTCCTTAACCTCATGAATCAATCTCTGCTAGCTTCAAGTGCTTCTTCTGCAGGTTCCTCACCTCTCTCAGCCTTCAGGGAATTGAAGAGTTAGGGCCCGGCTCTGGATTAGGCTTTGGTCTGTGGGAATGTTGTGGCTGGTTTGATCTTCTATTCAGAGCACAGCAGCTTTCTCCATATCAGCAATAAGGCTGTTTTGTTTTCTTATCATTCATGTGTTCACTGGAGTAGCACTTTTTATTTCCTTCAAGAACTTTTCCTTTGCATTCACAACCTGGCTAACTGTTTAGTGCACGAGGCCTAGCTTGTGGCCTATCTCTGGTTTCAATGTGCCTTCTTCACTAAGCTTACATTTCTAGCTTCTGATTTATAGTCAGAGAGGTGTGACTCCTTCTTTCACTTGAACACTTAAGAGGCCTCTGTGGGATTATTGTTGTGTCTCAAGAATAGGGAGGCCTGAGGTGAGGAAGCGAGATGCTGGGGGAGGGAGGGAGTCAATGGAGCAGTCAGCACATGCCCCGTATTTACCAATTAAGTTCACCGTAGTACATCGGCATAGTTCGTGGCACCCCAAATTAACTACAATAGTAACATCAAAGATCACTGATCATAAATCACCACAGTAGATATAATATTAATAATAATGAAAAAGTTTGAAATATTGCAAGAATTACCAAAACGTGACACAGAGACATGAAGTGAGCACAAGCTGTTAGAAAAATGGCACTGACAGACTTAGTCAATTCAGAGTTTCCAGAAACCTTCAATTTGTAAAGAAAAAAACACACTATCTCTGGAGTGCAATAAAACAACATATGCCTATAATTAAGTATGTTTAGGATTGTAGCCTATAAGGGAGCCAAAAATCAACACAACAAATGAAGAATATGGACAAGCAAATAACCTAAGGGCTAGGAAATAAACTAAGAATTCAACACATGAGTATTATGGTATATGGTTAGGAATGTAGAACTAGACATAACACTTTTTTCTTTAAAGACAAGTAAACCTGTGTCGTCTCATAGAGTTGTTCTATAGAAAAGTAAAAATTATGTAACTCTCATATGAAATAGACGTGCTGACAGGTAAGTAACTAAGTGATGTACAGAGGAAAATGAGACGATGAGGCAGAGGAAGACAGCCTAATTCTTCAGGAAGAGAGTGTAAAAGCTGTATTGGTGATCATGCTGGCATCATTTTACGGTTACCCCAGCAACAAGAAATGGTCCCCAGGCTCTTAGAACAGAATGAATAGAATTTTTATTATAAATAAATAGAATGTTAATTTTTCTTGTCTTTGGGTGTTTAGTTTAAATTAGTAGTTTCTCTTGCAAGGTGAGTTACATGCCATATTCTCTAAGGACAATTCCTGTCTCAATGTTTAGTAATGAAAATAGGTGGCCTATTGTAAATAAGCATGAAACAGAGTAACCATACTACAATACAACAAAACTGAGAATCTTCTAACTATAATCTAAATCAAAAGAGACCAGAATAAACAGAGGCTGATTTCTTGGCTGGCAGCCTTCACATATTTACTAAAAACATTTAAAAACTGAGATCTGATGTATTTATATAAGTGAATGAATGCCTCTACATTAATTTAGACCAGAGATTTACACAAAATGCTTGCTCGAACAAAATGTTTTCCATAAAACCTAGTAAGTATTCAAGTCTTCCAACTCTTGCCCCTTAAGATAGACATATATACTGTATTTAATGTTACAGAAAGAAACACTACTACTGCCAAAGAAAGCAAACTACTCTAAAGTCATACATCAAAGTAAAAATTCTAAATTCAGAGTATGATCATATGTAATATACAATTCAAATATACTAAATTCACAGTGTAAAAATTTCAAAAGCATTATTTGTTTCCTTTCAGAAATATCCTTTCCAGTGACAGGTTAGTAGATTGTAATAATAAAATAAAATTTTAAGTTTGGATTTCTATTACACACATTACCATCTTATATTTGTACAGAATGGAGAAATCTTCCTTGCTTGATCAGGTGCAATTCTGGTGCAAACAGTGATATTTTTAGTTAAAACACCTGACACTAAGGAAGAATTATGAAACTAGAAGGTCTCTGTATAAAAAAAGCAAGTACAAATTCATCCAACTTAGATACTTTGCAATTTTACCTTTAAGAGGAGAGAAGTAGCAACGGATCAATCACTTTATTCAGGGAAGAATGCAGAAAACAAACATCTTACTGATAAATTTTTACATTTTCTTATTTAAAAGCTGTACGTTAATTTTATGAAGTATATCAATAAATACCTATAAAATCAGTGTACAGTACAAAAAAAAAGGCCTTACTTTCTTTAGCAAAAGTTTGGAACTATGTTAAAGAAAAAGCAAAAATTTAAGATGATATTAAAACTAGCTTCTTGGAACAGTTTTACATTATATAAACTCAGCAAAAAGCTTTATTTTTATCAGATTATAATTTTTTATATTGTAAACTAAGAGTTCAAATCCAAACTCTGAATTCTACCAGAGCAAGGCAAATAACCTTACTAAATCTGTTTCCTCATTCATTAAATGATGGTAACAATACCTACACCTCATGGCACTATAGGAAGAGATCAGATACATACAGTTTTCTGCCCTGTGCTACACACAGTAGGTGCTCCAATGACAGAGATAACTGTCAAGTCAAAGACATCTGCATGAACTCCAATGTCAAATTCTTTTGTGTGAGTAGTCTTGATATAAGCATATTTATAAATTTTGTTTCAGATTGTTAACAAGACATTCCTTTTGTTCCCTTCCTGGGAAGTTAAATTGTGTGAACTGTTTTTGTTAATACCTTGTGGTTATATGGCCTTAACACATCCTGTGATATATAATTTCAAGACCATTTTCAATAAATAGGTTCAGTTAATATGCCCACAATGGGCCTGAAATTTAATCTAATAATCATGTGCTTCTCAGTATTTCTTGAATCTGTACTTTAAAAAGCTGTAAATTTTTTCTTCCTCTTTTCTTGATTTCCCTTCAGCTTCATCCCTCTGTCTTCCAGGCCTTCCAGGAGAGAACTGAGCAACCTTCTACATGTAACCAGGGACATCACTTTCATGTCCTTCAATTTCTAAAGCAAATGGTCTGTTTAGAAAGTTCTACTTTTTTCTAACAGAGAGAAAAAATGGGCCACTGAAAACAAAAGAAGAATATAAAAAAACTTTTCAAAAAAATAAACTTGAGATACTCAATTTACTTAGGCAAATTACATTATTATGTAAAGCTGCCTAAATAGGCACATGTAAAAATTAGGGTATAATGTGGTTGTTTCTAGTTCTAGACCATTGCTATCCAAAAGAACCTTCTGTGATCACAGGAATGTTTTATATTTATAGTCCCCAATAAGGCAGTTACCTGCCAAATATGGCTACTGAGTAGTGACACTAAGGAACTTAATTTTAAATTTTGTTTAATTTTATTAAATTTAAACACTCACATGTACTGTATTTACTATAATGGATAGCACCGTGCTAATCTCCTTTCCTGGCTTTTTTCTTTACATCTGGAGTTTTATCCAGATGTTCTTACTGACCTCCTTGTGTCAAATCTCTTCTCTATTAAGTCTACGATTAAATAGCTTGACAGAGTTATGATATCAAAAGAAAAAACTACTGGAAAAGAATTTTAAAAGCTAGCTTTAAAATGTGCTTTTTGATGAAGAGTACAGCAATCAATTTTTTAGACTTTCTAATCACAGTTTACTAAAAAATTAAAATTAAAAAAATAACACACATATCTAGTGCTTGAAATTGAAACTTTAACAATATATAATTTCCCCTGAACTCTTTGTCAGCTACATGATTAATCCCAGGATTAGACAATGCCATAATTAAACACAAGTATAGCACAAACCATAGTACAACCAAACCGAATTATGGTAACAAAAATCATTCTACACCTATCTATTCACAGTGATAACACAGAAATTAGTGAATAGAAATATAAGTCAAATGCAATAATACAATGTGTTAGTTAATGAAGAATTGTGTGATTTCCATCTCTAGTATTATTTACCATAACACCAAAGATCAAGTCTTAGCTCAATTTCGAGAGATTTTTGGATGACTGTTGATGGTTCTTTCCAACTTAACCTATGCATATACATTATTTTCATGTAAAATTATTTACAAATATGACCTTAAGATCTCAGGAAAAAAATGTTAAGTGTTTTAAACTTCCCCTCTCTCGGTTTCTCCTCTCTCTCTCCTTCCCCACTTTCCCAACATACAAACGCAATCTATTTTTAAAGTACAAATGTAGGTGTTAAGAAGAAAAACAACTACAATGCTTGTCTGTTAGGAACTAAATAATGGCCTCTCTCTGGGACTGGTATTAATGTCATTACCATCAACCAATTCTTCCTTTCTTTTGCCTATCAACTTGGCTTTGAGTCCTGGGGGGCGGGTAGGAGGGCGGAACCATGTAAAACAACCTCAGTATTCAAAGACAGGATTCAAAAGAATTCAAGTTATGTGAATACAAGTAATGTGCTTAACTACATACCAGTTTCTGAATGACTGCTGATTTAAATTTTCTTGTTTGGAATTTGAGTAAACATAATGAAACTTACTATTTTGAGCCAGGGCTTGAAGCAGACAATCCAAGCATCCTTCTAAACTGTCCTCAGTCTTGTCAACAGCTGTTATCTTCAGCTTCTTTAAGGTATCACTGAGATTATCTGCTTAAAGAACAAAAATCAGAAATCTCATCAATCTTATGACCATCAAATGTTACATGATAAAAGGATAAGCAGTTACCACTAATCTGCGAAAGGTTTCCGTTATTGTGAATTAACCTTCACATACATTCCAAAACAGCATTAGACTGCACTATTTCAATAATTGTAAGTGAAACTTTGTCCATTTAACTCAGGCAAAAAATATTCACCCTATATGTGTAACATACCAGGAATATTCCACAGATTATCAGAGAATATATTTTTTCAGTATTTTTATACCTTATTGAGCTTGTTCAAGAAACCAGCTATGGTTAAGAAAAACTAAATGTTTGCAAAAAATTATATGGCTTTGCAAATATTTTTTCATGTTTTACTTCCTCTGTTGTATTTTAAAGACAAAAAAAATGTAGGTTTAGAAAAGTTTCAAAATAACATGATTTCAAATAAACAAAGTGTGATGACTACAAAACCTACTTTAACACTGCCATATGAAAAATATTAATACCTCACATCAAAGTATCGCTTTAAGCCAAAACATGCACATTTTGGAATATAAAGCTATGGTCTCCTCCTAAATTATATGTGAATTCCTCTAGACCATAAATTCTCAAAACCTCTCTACACTATTAAAAATTATTAAGAATTCCAAAGAGCTTTCCTTCACATTATTTCTACAGATATTTAACATATTAAAAAATCAAAACTGAGACTTTAAAAAGTTTAATTCATTTAAATGTAATAATTATATGCCTATTACATACTAACATAATTAGCATTTTAATGAAAAATAAGTATATTTCCAAAACAAAAGCAATTAGCAAGAAGAATGGCATTGTTTTACATTTTTACAAATCTCTGTAACATGTAGCTCAATAGAAGATAACTGGATTTTCATACTTGCCTCTATATTCAATCTTTTAATGTGTTTTTACTTGAATAGATGGAAAAAAATTCAGCCTCACATATATATGTATTTGGAAAACAGGAGTATTTGAATAGCCTTTTCAGATAACTGTGGATATTCGCTGACACACTAAAACTTGACAAGTGTGAGTCCTCTAAGGGTTAGTTGCCATGTGAAATCTGAAACAATATCAATGAGCGTTTCCATTCTCCAGAAGAGGAATGATTTATCTGATAAACCGGGAAGGAGGAACTGGACATGCCTAGCTCAGCCCCTTTGGGGTTCCTGTTCTTTAGAAGGGGTAAGAATTTCTGTTCTCCCATACCTTTGGCTGTACAGCTGCACCAGTGATGAAATCAGTAAATATATATTTTTAGTAAATATGTTTAATTAAGCAGCGAAGTATTAGCAATCCCATTGTGACTATACAAAGAGAGTCCTTCACGTTAGACTTTATCAATTTTAAAGCAGATATTTTAAATTCTAGCAGACGACTCATTTGCTCATATCACCAGTGTTCTGAACTTGGGTAAGGAACAGAAGGTATTATTTTTGGACTCCTTCAAACCATGACAATAAATCTCAATAGTGAATCTTTACCATTAAAATTATTTTTTTGTGTAAAATACAGGTTCCTGTATTTTATATTTACTTATAAGACATTGAAATTGTTCTAATGAAAATTTCTCAGTCTCTGACTGGTAGTAAGGCAGAAAGCAGAGGAAGAAATGGATAATTTCCATGGGAGATTTCAGCACTAAGAAGTGTTAATAACCAAAATAAATTTTTTTCTTAAAAGAACAATTTTTTTCCTATACAACAACTTATGGTCTAGCTTGTCTTGTGAAAGAAAACATGACATCTTCAAAAGGTTAAAGCAAAGTTGACTTAGGTCATTAATTATGAGTCTCCAACTTCTTAACTGCTTAACCACTCTTAAAGCCGCAATCTAACGAAATCCCCTGAAAGTTTAACAAAATTAGTCTGGCAAAGGTCTTAAATGATATCTTGACAAAGCCAATGGTTTTTTCTCAATCCTCTTGTTTGATATCTCTGTACCCATTGTCTCTTTTTCCATTTTTGGAACCCCTTCTCTTGACTTCAAAATGCCAGTGTCTTAACATTTATTTTTGGCCTTCTTTCACAGATCGATCTTCTCTCTCTGTCCCTGTAACTGTTAGTATGACCTTGGTTCTGCCCAGAGTCCTTTTCTCTTCCTGACATAAGCATGTTCTCCAGAGTATTAGGATGGTCTGGTGTCTTTCCCCCTGTCCTTCCTTCCTTCATCCAGCTGGATACATCAATTGCTTTACCTACCTATCAATGTAAAGAATTGCACATGGTAGGCCTTGTTACATTTGGATAAAATCTGATTGCAACTTCTGGTAACCCTGATTAGCTAGCTGTCATTCCAAGCATTTCCCAAAATTCCCTGTTAAAGGTATATAAGCAGTCATACTTTCCCACTAGAACTTTCAAACAACCTTTCCAAGCCTTTTCTTTTCTCTTATAGTCCTGTATACCACTAGGCACCAAAGGCTCTTTATGCTACAATCTCTCTCTTCTATAAACTAGAAACTCAAATTATTTACTGGTCTGTAAGGACTTATTGCAATGAAGAGTTTTTAAAACACCTGAATTTTTATAGTTATCAGTTCCCCTTTTTTTAAAATCAATCTTAAGAAAAACTGATGGAGAAAGTGAGGCTGTTTTTAATATTTAAATAACTTGGCTGTAAAAGTACTTATCATCACCAGCATTAAAGAATATACTTGACTGTGAGCAAAAGATTGTCCCAAAGGGCCAGTCTCAACATAAGGCAGTGTCAAGTTAAACTAGTTAAGTCTTGAAATTCTTTGTTATTTGTGGTATTGTTTTTCAGTTTATCTTCCTCATAATATTATCCAGAAATGACAGCTTTATTTCCAAAGTTATTGGGCCTAAAATATTATATTTGAAAATGCCAATTCCATCACTTTACTACATGTTAATAGGTATATGCATGGAAAGATAGATAAATGTGTTTGTCATCTTTGGACAACTATACCACTATCAGTGACAAAACCCACTGGAGACAAGCACATGACAAGAACTGCTAACTGAGCTTGTGAAAGTTTAAGACCTTTTTTTACCCCCCTTCAAATGTCACTCAATTTTTTTCTAAATCTATAATTTTCACAACTATTTAGTAACAAAGCTTTACTAGCATCATCATTCACATCAAATGTAAAAGAAAAATTATTTCTGTACTAATGTGGTTATTAACTGTCACTGTTATATTACTATATCCATCATGTTGTCTTGCACACAGTAGGCATTCAATAAATGACTGCACTGAATCAAATGGTGAATAAAACTTGTGCATTCAGTTGTGACCCATAAACAGAATTGTTTGTTTCCAATTTTCTTTCTTCAATGTTATTTAATTACTTTAAACACACACATGAAGTATAATTAAAATGTATAAATGTGATAATATCTTTCCCTTTTTTTGCTTGGTCTTCTTCCCTTCATCTTCATCAACCTCTCCACTCACAGGTCAATGAACTAAGATTTTTTTCAAGCTTTCCTGTCTTTTCCTTCACATAATCACATATAGATATGCAGACAGTTTGGGGAACTTTGTTCACTAAAATGGGATCTTATACATACTTTTCTGCATCTCGATTTTCTCACTCAGTGACTCTTGTAAATTACTCCAGGTCGATCTGTATATCTCTAACTCATTCTTTTAAATAACTGTGACATGACACAGATACAGCACAATGTAGTCAGCCATTTCTGCATGCAGAGGTTTCACTTTCTTTTATTGTGTTTCATTTTGGTCACTGGTAACAACAGTGCAACACACATCTTTTTGTAAGTGCACATAGGCTTTTAGTTTTATGGACTAATAGTCTGAAGGGTTTAAAGTAATATGTAATTGTTATTTTAATTTTCATTTCTTTAACCACTATTAATGTCAGCATCTTTTCATGTTTGTTGGCCACTTGGATTTGCTTTTCCTAATGTGTTTATTCACATTCCTTACCTAGTGTTCAAATAGGTTGGTCTGTCTTGTTCTTATTGTATAGTATAGACATTAACCTTTTGTCTATCTCTACGTAATCTTTTCCCCCCGAAATCTATCATTAATCTGCTGGTTGTGTTATGTATTTCCCCCCTAATTTTATTTTATAGCATCTGGATTCTCAGCCATAATTAAGTAAGTCTCTTTGGCTTCCAGAAAATGGCTCAATTGTCTTGTAATATCATGATTCTTTCAGTTTCTATTTAAGTATTTCATTCACTGGAATTCAATTTATATATAGACTAAGATTGGGGTTTACTTTTATTTTCCTGTCAGGAACAGTTATTAACATTCCATCTTTTACTTACTGAATTAAACTACCACTTCTGTCTCTTATATACAGAAATGTATTTCTGAAATCTCTCTTCTTTCCAGTGATCTCCGTCTATTCTTACACTAATACCATATTGATGTAATTACAAAACATTCTGGTACCTGGTAAGGCTAGTCTTGACACACTGCTCTTTTTTCAGTTTTGGTCCTCTCTCAGATTTTTTTCTCCCGTAAGACCTTTAAAATCATTTCATCTAACCACTCCAGAGTAAATGACTGAATGAGTGACTGAATAAATGAATAAAAACTCCCCCAGATTTATAATGGAAATTACAATAAACTTATATTTTAATTTGGGGATCACTGCATTTTTACTATGGAGTCTTCCCTTCTACTACATGCATGTATGCATTTCATTTTGTTCACACCTTGTTTTGAGTCTCTCAGTGAAACTTTCTATTTTTATATAGATCTTGTGACTTTATTGTTAAATTATTCCAATATATTTTGTAATTTTGTCATTAGTGAGAACTGAATAATTTGTCCCATTTCCATGTGTAGAGTTACGCATGCAAGTATATAAAGAGCAAATACAGAGCCTGCTGTCCCTTCTTTTCTGATGTTTATAGTGGCCTCCAAGACAAGATCAAATGAGAAAATAGTTTCAAACTCTATTATTTCATGGCCTACTATATCTAAAATTAAATTTAGCTATCTAAAATTAAATTTAATATCTAAACCTTCCTTTTGGCTCTTAATACATTTGCAACCCTCCATGAGTCTCCTGAGGCTGGAGGGAGATGCTTATATAAACATACACATAATAAATCCAGAAGAAACAGGGACTTATTTCTTAGCAATCTAAAAAAGACAAAAAGCATGCCTCTCTTAATTGCTACTGCTGCTATAGATGCTTGCTATCTAAACATAAGCTAGAAAAAACAAAACCAAGAGCTTAGAAAAAGTATTTAAAATGTAATCATGTACTACTACCTTCATAATTATTACTTGGTCACAGAATTAAAAACTTGAAAATTAAAGAGAATAAGAAGCTAACCTGAACGGGCCGTTTTCTTTAAATTAGCTTCCATGGTTAAATTCCACAGAAGCACAGTCCAATAGGAATGTACCTAAATGTGAAATGTTTAGTGAATATACATATACAACTTGCAAAAAAAGATATCTGAGCAAAAACTTCAGAGTGCGTATGTGCAAGCAGTACTTGGAGAATTAGAAACATTTCTAACATTTGAAGAGAAACAATTAAGAGGTAAAAACTGTTCTATTAAATGAAAACTCGAAACTAAATATTGTAACTTTTGCATACCTGAATTCTATCTTAATTCACTAATATATTACTTTAACATGTAGTCATACTTATTCCTACACAGGGACTTTGCTCCCAGTATGGTTCTCCAGGTTGCAAAGACATTGTATTAATAATTCTGTGCCCTTTCACTGCTTAGCCACATGTCTATCCAGTGGATACACCTCTTTCATTCCACAAGTTGATTATAATTAGACTTCTCACATCACTTCCCTCCCTCACTTCAGACAAAAAGAGAAACTTAAGATTTCATAAAATGTAAGGGCTCAGATGAATTTAACCAACCTGTCCTATAGGTCATGCAGTTTGAACACTAAGCCAAGTAGTTGAATTCTAAAGCTTAACTTCATAAATCTATGTAACTAAGAAATTATTTTTGCAGAATTTTATACAGTTCTAAATTTTCTATATTTTTCATTTTGCTAGTTTTATGGTCCTAGGCACATAAAACTCTGTTAGTATGGTTCTACTATTAAATGAGAAATTCTTCTAGGATACTCACACTACTACTCACTAAAGTGAAAACATAATAAATCCTGACAACCTAACATTACTTTTTTAGTTACTTGCACTTGTATCTTTTACTATGCATTATGGCATAAATAACCATGATTAAGAAACATTTTTATTAAGATGGGCTACACTAAAAACAATGACTTAATTTCACTGTAAGTTTTTTTCTCTACTTATTTCATAAATCTGATATAAACTTTTACAGCAGTCATTTTTTATTTATTCTTAAATGGAGTTAAAAGTCTATTTTAGTATGAACTAGAAATATAGTCTCGTCATGTTTGATTAGAGGGTCAAGAATCTGATAGATGATCTTCACAACTATAATATTAAACCATAATGAGTAAGAGCAAGACAGTTTATAAAACTGTATTTCACACAATGCCAAAAGACCTTTTCACCAAGAGTTCAAGGATTATTTCACTGTCTTATAGCTATCAAATATAGCTTTAGCATATAACATGACACAAATTGCTAATAAGTTAATACACTGTCCTTTCTAAAACTGACATAGTGATTCACGCTGACATCTAGGCTTGATTAATTCTTTCTCTCAGAATTGACCAAGAAAAGTATTAAGGTGGTTTCTTCTACAACAGTCTCCTAAATGGGAAGATTTAAGATACTCATATCAAATGGTGGTCAACACCCAGGCTGTTATTAATGTAAGCCAACTTAGCAAATCAATGTAGATAAATCAACAAAGCTTGATGAAATCTGTCAAACAATTTTAAAGAAACCCATACTGGGACAATGTTGGTGAAAACATGCAATCTGTCAATTACAAATAGCTGCTCTGTTAAAGAATTGTTGAAATAATCTCTACACACAAGAGTAGCTCCAGAAGATGCTGGAAAGCGTAAACTATATGTAGTACTTTCAAACTTCACTTCTGTATAGGTAAGCTAACTGCATTCATGAGAAAGGAGAAACTTTCTAAACACAAAAATAAAAATAACTACCTGAACCATATTTGCCCGGCTCCAGCTCCTTGTGCCTGCAAGTCAGCCTAAGACCTCACCTTTGTCAGTACTCTCGTAACCAGGATTCCTCCAGAACAGTGACTTAATGGTTTACTCTATTGTCCTGTGTTTCCTCATTTCTGGGAACCTATTGTTTTTATCTCTAAGCTCACATTCTCTATTTAGACCCTCAGATTGGTATACTGATCTTGGCCTTACTATCTTAGTTGCAAACTTCTCCTCCAGGATGCTACTCAAGTACCTGCCCACAATGCTTTGGCTCCTGGCACTTAGATTCAAGGGTAAACAATATCCTGCCTGCCAGTTCTGCCCTAGACTCTAGGGTATGCCTGACAGCAGAGGAGGACTAGGCAAGGGACAAATGATATAATTTCAATAAGAGGAAATTTTGCCTGAAATGTATGCGAATTTTAACAGGCTATATAAATTGGATAAAGAGAAGTGTGTGAGGTTAACTACTTAGATTTCCAGTCTTGAGCAAGATTCTTTACCGGAACATATTCAGAGTTGTGACTAATCAAGTATAATGGTGGGGAAAGTAGTAAAGACCCTGTTCTATGATGATTTGTAATAAGAGAGAACTAGATTACAGATTGACAAGAACTACATAAATGGGGCTTTCTTTAGCTGAAGAAATATACAGAGAAGTATTTCATTAAGATTGGTGCAAAGCAGAGTCTCACTTAGTAACCTAATGACATGGAAGACACAACTTACACTGAAATTTGTAAATTTTTAGACAACACCAACTTTCCTGGATAATAAAATGCCAACCAGAGAAAAATGATATATGCCCAAGTAGTCATAAATGTGACAGATGAGTTTAACATAGGCATATATTAAACAATAAAGAATTTTTAATATCAATAAAAATAATACTGTCTGAACTATCATTTTTGAACCCACAAAGGAAATATTGTCCCAGGATACTGCTACAGAAGGAAAAAGAACTTTTAGGATTAAGTTAAAATACAAGAGACAATTTAGATAAAAATTAAATACATAAAATAGAAAGAATGACAATATCCCTAAGCTATGATGCACAATAAATTTCAAAAGGAATAAATAAAACTCAAGCAATAAATCATTTCGGTTACCAACTTATGTGTTTGTCCCAGCTCCAAATTCACCCGTATTGCCTGATCTGCAAAAAATGAACCTGGGCCCTTTAAATATTTTTGCTTTGCCAGATTTGACTACAAGCTTTGTCTATGGAGGTCAATGGCTAGGAAGGTGCTCTCCTTCCTTCTCAGCCTGCATGCTTTTCTCCAGTGCCAAATGCCAGCAAGTCATAGTTTTTACCATGTATTTTCTCCTTTCTCCCCCTTTCAACTCAGGCAGCAGCGCCTTGTAGGAGAGTCCCCAGACAGCTCATGTCTGTACCCCAGCTCAGGTCACCATCTCCTCAGCCCTGGAAGCACACGTGCTGGAGGCCCCATGGGGCAGGCCACCCAGAGCCACTCTGGCCTACACGGTACACAGAAGTGTGTGAGATTCCTGCAGAAGGAGGCCTGTACTGGTTGGTTGGTATCAACTTCCTCTGTGTATCCTACTCTCTCCTTGTCCTCCAAAGAGTTGTACCTGCAGGCCAGGTGACTGTGGACCATTAACTCTGGCCTAGCTAACTCAGTGAACTTCTACACCACCCAGAGAGTTGAAACTACATCTTTTAATGAGAACCCACCTTTCCAAGGAAGTTAAGTTTCTCCTTCCTTGGATACACTTCCTCAGGCCTAGATTACCCTTTAGAGTTTGCTGTCCACCTTTTATAGTCATTCTCCTACTACTGCTTGATGATTTTACATTAAATGTCCCCTGTTTAAATTGCTGTGTTGAAAGACAATTCTCTCTATATTTCTTGGCATTCCTGCAAAGGAAATTGATAAGCTATAATAAAGATAATTCTCCCTCCCTGAAGACATTCAATGATTATAAAAAAAAAAAAAAAAAATTCCCCTTTCTTCCCAGAGATTTGCTTTTAGCTTACTTTTAGGGTAATAAACCTAGAGATGCCTTCCTCCTTTTCAGGAAGGATTTGTTTCATTCCAAAATAAAGAAACGAGGTGTGTATTTCTGGGATGGGCAGATGTGCCGGGAACCCTATTAAGCTTCCAGCATCATAATTTTAGGGCTCCCTGCCTGTGGTGCAACCCTGCTACATTTGCAGGGTGACATCAAGTTCTCACTGTCAACCTCTTGAGATTTGGGCTTGGGGAACTGGCACTAAAATGCTCTGTGAATAATAAACTGTTCTCTGATCTACAGACCTCGTGTTTCCTAGCAGAACAGATATATATTCGCATATAAACTTAACATTGTGTGGTTTGTCTTCTGATTGGGCCTAGACTGATACAGATATATGAATAGTCTTCTTAGAAAAATGAGGAGTTGCATGAGAAAAGACTACCAGCTCTTTTCAGTGAACAAAATCATAATCTATAAGATCATGAATGTTATGTATAAGGTGACTAATAAGAAGGTAATCTCAAACTTCTATCCACCCAACAACATGAATTAACTTCCTATCAACCACCAAACACTGCACTAGGTGCTAAATATTATTAATATATAAAGATGAATACAACACAGCTCTGTCCTCGAGTTTCTCACAATATGTTGTGCTACAAAATATTTTTTAATTTTAATTTTATTTTAGTGGGAATAAATCCCTTGGTAATTTTATGATAAAGTTATTATTTTATTCAGTGGTTTATCAATCTAGAAAACCCACACCCACTGTCTTCCAAGAAATGGTAAGAAAGACATGATTAAAAACAATTGTGCCAAATATACTAACGATGAGGCTATTACTACAAATTAACACTAAAATTAACATCAGGGATAACAACTAAATTTTCGATTGGACAGATCAGTACAGACACTCCTCTATTCCTATGAAATTCTGTCAGGCTTTTATGTTGGTAAGAACACACAAACTTTAACAGTAACGGTCCTTATTAATCTAAGAGTGCCAACTGCCATTTTTCATTAACCAAACTAATAAAATTTACCATAAAGCTATGGTGAAAGCAGAAGCACTATTTAAACATACATAATTCTTTCCTGGCTGCTAAGACAGTCAAATAATATTTCTTGAAGGGAATTATTGTCAGAATGAAGAACAAGTAAAAAAAAAAAAACAACTCATAGGAGAATGCTACTTACTAGGCAAAATTCTCTATTAGGCTATCTTCATTTGAAATGGAAGAAAGTCTTAGTAAATGTTTATTCAGCAGGTATTTCCCATTTTTGATGAATTTCAACAGCTACGTTTCTTACTGAGAAACTGTATCTTTTTAAGTTTTATAACTGTTCCAATTATTGTTGTTATATAACAAACCACCCCAAACTTACCAGCATGAAACAAAAGACATTTTATTATGCTCACAGATTCTGTCAACGAGGAATTCCCAAAGGGCACACTGAGGATGGCTTGTCGCTACTCCACAGGATTGGGGGGGTGGGTAGGGAGGCCTTGATACAGAGTATCAAAGGCTAGAGGTGACTCTGGGAGTGACTCAATGGCTGGGGCTGGTATCATCTGAATCATCCAATGGTTCATTCACTTCCATGTCTGGTAACTGGCCTGGAAAGGCTCAAAGACTAGGATTACTGACCTGAGACCTGAGACCTGAGACCTGGGACCTTTCCATGAAGTTTGGCTTCCTAACAACACAACCGCCTCAGGGTACTCAGAGTTCTCAGGGCTCCAAGTAGGCCAGTCTGCCAACAAACAAGCTGGAAGGAAGCAGCATTGCCTTTTATGACCTAGGCTAGGAAGTCCCAGGGCATCACTTCCACTGCATTCTACTGGTTGCAAGTGAGTCATAAGCGTGCTCAGATTCAATAGGAGGAGAATTAGACATCAACTCTCAATGGACCGTGGCAAGTTCTAGAAGAGTATGTGGGGCAAGAAATGTTATTGTGACCACCTTTGGAAAATATAATCTGCTGTAATAACTTAATATTCACAACAGGGCTTGGTTAAAGTAGTACAATAAATAGCATTATGTTCTTTGGTTTTATCTCTGAATATAAGATAAAGTATCCCAAAAATGATTGTATTTTCAGCTTTGGAAATGAAAACTAAAAATTATATGGATATAACTATGTAGTATTTACAGACTAATTTGTGAAATAGATGCCTCATGAAATAAGTGTTATCATTATCACCTGTAAGTTGGAATAAATCCAGAGATGCCTGTCTTCCCAGTACAGGCACTTTTCACTGTATAGGTAGTCAGCACTCTGCACAGTTAAATGAAACTCACACTGATCTCATGCAGATCAGAACTGTGCAAAGCAAGTACTGTATCTTGCATTATTATACAGATGTAAAACCTTCAAGAATGAATTTATAATCCAACCATGTTATCTAGCTATACTAGGTAACAACTGTCTACGTCTCTGACCATATGACTAAAAAAATCACAATGAAATACACTGGGGAGCAGTGCCTGCCATGGTATCTCAAGGGTGGTACAATGCTGGATACATACTCTAACTTTCAGTAAATGTTTAATTGGATAAGTAAATACTAGAAAAAACGTTAAAAATCATTATAAAGAACACTTGCATATGCCAGAGAAGCTGTACTAAGTGCTAAAAAAGTAAATATGATCTGTCCTCTTATTTAAAGTTTATGGGGTCAGTGTTTTCTCCTTTGAGAATCAAATTATGGCCTTATCTGTTTCCATTACTCATTTCTTTATCTGCTAAACTTCTTCGAAAGCAGAAAATGACTACTTGAACTACTTATTTTGTCACTTTCTGGCATACCTAATATGGTAGTCTTGTGTTGTTGATTTGACTGATGGTGCTTTGTACAAACTATACAAAAGCCAGAAATGTGACACCACGGACAGTTATTCTTTCTGGGAGCTTAACACCATACCACCCTTCCCAGAAATGCATTTTTGCAACTAAAGAGAAAATAAACCAATCAGTTCATATAAATTTTTTCTCTGTTCTGATTTTATTTTTGGGACTAAATATATCTTATAATTTTAAAGACAAATTAACATTTACATTTCTGTGAAGCATAAATATATAAATGTAAATTTTGATTTCTTGTAATGTTCAGTTCCATCTTTTGTATTGGAGTTACTAGAGGAATCCTCAAACAGGAATATTTCAGCTGGCACGGTGGCTCATGCCTGTAATCCTAGCACTTTGCAAGGCCGAGGCGGAAGGATCATTTGAGCCCAGGAGTTTGGGATTATCCTGGGCAATATCAAGACCCTGTCTCTACAAAA
>CM052454.1:9400868-9412273 GCA_028533085.1 Varecia variegata | reverse complement strand
CTTGATGTTTACCGTAAATTGGTTATCAAATGCTCTTCATTAATTTATTCTCGTGAAGCCTTTATGCTAACATAATATCATAAATTTAGCTTGTTATGGTAGCATACCTGAAAATTCCCTCTTGATATTTAACTGCAAAGCCAGTTATTTTAATGTATTTACTTGGCAGCTTTGTTGGGAACTTTTGCCCCTGTATTGGCCTTGAGGAATTGTGCGAGTTGTGCTTTAGCTTCTCCCCATATGGCTTCATAGCATGGCTTCTTGATTTCCTCTTCTTTCAAGTGTCTCTGGCCTGATTGCCCAGTTTTCTTTTTCGTTGTATCGCTGGCAGTGTCATAACTAAGCTGCCTCCTTGCCATCAGGTTAGGCAGCGCGTGAACACAGAGCTTCAGAGAGAATGAGTACTTGCAGGACTGCGAGGGCTATGGTGATGGATATGACTGACTCCCACAGAAATTACTTTAAAGTAGCAATTGCCCTTCATATATGGGTTCTTCAAAATTCAAGGACTGCCAGCTGCCTATAATTTGTGAGCATACTCAAATATTTTTGTGACCGTACCTAAATGTGAAGGGGGAAAAAGATGTTGAATTGATTCCTGCAAACATTTAAAAGAAATGTAGTTAAAATGTCAATAGTCGTCTGGCTAAAGATAATGAAAAGTCTACTTTTTTAAATGGACTCCTGATCACAATGCATTATTATTTTTTTTTTGTACAAGTAGCCATTCATTTGGACTTGAAAACATCAACCTCTGACTACTTGTTAATGCCCTTTTAAAATCATTTCAAGGGTGTTCACAAATATCTGGGGACATCCTCAGCTCACAGGTTAATATCCATTTTGAGATATAAGAGAATGCCAGTGCAGAAAGTATACATGGAAATGAAGTTAAAACTTTGTAGTTATTTCTTGGACAGTGGTGTTTTAGTGATAAGCAGTACTTTGTTCTTTACGTTTTTATGCTAAGGTAAAAAGGCAATTCCCGTAAAAATATTCATGCTAGCAGGTAAATAGAAGTCCTGTTAGATTTTTCTAAATTGTAAATCAGATTTATATGAAAAACCAGATTATGTTTTCCGCTTTTATTTCTTTGATAATAGCAATAAAAATTACTATTCCCAAATTCTTGATTCCTATTTTAGTACTGCGATCCTTCCAATTCATTAGATTGTAATCTGTGGGAAAAGTCTCATCAGAGCTCAAGAGTTTACATTGTTTTGTTTTGTGTTTCCCTTGCCCCTGACATTAAGCTCTGATATTAAGCCATTCTTTTAGTTATAAAGTGAGGCATGCTTGGATGATTTGCAGTTAACTGCTCGCCTCCACACACACAAATGCCTCGACTTCACATCTAATCATGATTCATGCCTTATGCCAGACTCTTGCTGTCATCCCAGCACCAGCAGATGGTGGGGCTAGACCCCTGGGGCAGTGTGACCAGTGTTCTAAGGTTGTACATCTTCTGGTAGCAATGGTCAGAAAAGGAAGGATTTTAACATGGCGAGTTGAGTTCATTTCTTTTTCGGCTTCTTGCTTTAAAACATGGATCTTCGCTGTCACATTTTCAGGTGGTACCCTAAAAATTATTTTTTTAGTCCAAGAAACAAAATAAAAGCATATACTGGGGATGTTACGGTTCTTTAACTCAGAATTCCGGATAGTCAAGGGGTGCATGGAAGAATGGTTTTTAAGTTTTTACACAAACTGATGATCAGAAATACATTTGACATATATATATAGAGAGAGAGAGAGAGAGAGAGAGAACCCATACATGTACAGTTACATATGCATATGCATAATTCAAACCAAAATTTCACTAACAGTATTTCATTTTACTATGTGCAATTTTGTTTTCTATTCTTTTGTTGTTGTTGTAAGTGGTGTTAATTCTATTTTTCTTTTTAATAAATTGGTGGTCCTCATTCACCAAATAGATTTCAAAGCTCGCTAATGGACTGGGACCCACAGTTTGAAAAACACGGTTAAAAACAATCAGCCTTCCTATAAAGAAATGCATTATTTACTTTTCTATGTACTTTCTCAAATTAGTCTATAAAAAATGATTTATTGATCACATCAACTGCCATTTACTTAAAAAATGTTTAGGGTTTTCTATTATTTGTATGTCTATCCAAGGATCTAAAGGATTTAGGGGAGCTACGTATAGAAACAAATTTAATGAGCCTTATAAACCCTCTACATTAAACACATTATTTATCTTCATTGTTTGCAAATAGTAATTTTAATTTCCTTGAGTTTTTCTTTATTTTTATATAAGCCATTCTTTCAATAACAGATCCATGAAATAGCTTGGTCTTGTGGGCTCTTTATTTGTATTTTAACAAAGAAGGAAAAGAAAGAAGTAGGGGCCTCTTGAATATATCGCCAAGTAGAGTTACCAATACCGTGGGTTTTTGTAGTTGCCTTCGTTAATGGTGGTTTGAATGAGTTGTATGAAAACCATAGGCTTCATATAGAACTATATAATCTCCTCAGCAATAGCTGAGTGATAACTCATTCATTCCATATAAAATGATATGAGGTGAGTTTTTTGCTTATATAATTGCCATTTTTAAAAGTTGCTATGTCATTATAGGGAACCATAGAGTTTGTATAAAATAATAAGCCATTATAGCTTTTAGAATTCAAAAAGGATGTAGAAAAAAAGCATTTTATAATCTGAATAGACAGCATTGAAACTAACATTGAGAGTAAGTTTGGTGTGCAAATGACATATTCAGAAAGAATTCTTTTATAATCTGAGTGTAGGTAGACAAAATATTATATTATCCAGTGTTTTTTGCAGATTAAAGCTCAAGATAAAAGCCGCTTACAGAGCAAAGGTAATTTCATATAAAGACATACATATTTGAATGTATACTGAAACTAATTTCTATTATGGATGGGGAGAATTCTTGAAGAATTTATTGTAGATACAGTTGTCAGTGTCGATGTTAAAGATTGTCATTGAAGCTCTTTGTGTCTCTTTCAGATACAGAAACGAGTGAAAAACTACAAGGAAGTGGAATACTTCAGCTGTTTGCAAGTCTGTTGACTCCACAGTCTCCCTGCACAGCCAAAGTAGCTAACATCATAGCAGAAGTAGCCAAAAATGGTGAGGTTCTCCTCAAGAATTTTTCTGCTGGGAACATCTTCAGTTTTACACCTTACTTGTCAGTATGTTTTATTAATTTATGTTTTAATTTTATAGATTAGACATTTTTATTTCTGTTTCTCTTTCTTTGACTTTTTCAGTGTAATTGTCTTAAATGATTATAGTTATAGTCATTCTGTTCATACATGTCTCATTTGCTGTTCCATTCCTTCAGAGTAAAATTCGGGAAAGCATACTTGCTACTTTGGGTGTGGGATCCTTGAGCTTGCCATTGAGTCATTCGTCTTCATTGTCACAGGAAAGCATTTTTTTTTTTTTTTTTGTAAGACCTAAGAACACAGAGTGTACCTTTTTTAATGTTTATGTTTGTTTGTGTTATACCCAGATATACTCACTATTCTTTTTTTTAGTCTTACCTATCATCCTGACATTGGCAGTTGACTTCAGCAATGTAGTTGGAATATGTTCTGTTTTCTACACTCACCTTCTTGGAAAACATATATTTATTAAATTGCCATGTAAGAATATTCTGGAAAAACAACGATAACAGGCTTAGCTTATATAATACTTAATCCATGTCATTGTTTATACAGTGAGAGATTCTTTAGAGAAATTATATTATAGCAAAAATATCTGCACATGATTTTAATTCAGTCAGATTGAGAAAAGCAGTGAGTTCCTCAAGGACTTTTTAAAGCATAAAGAAAGGCCATACTAAATATAATAACTTTAGTGTGCCTCAATTTTCAAAGTTTGGTATTTTTAATTCTTTTATTTTACAATGCTGCATATATTATACTTTAAAGAAAAGAAATTAAATTCTGGCTTCATTTGTATAATCACCATGGCAGGTGGCTCTGTGCAAAGTACCAGTCAGTATATGTTGTTTTTGGCCTATAAAACAACGTGGTGTTAAGCATGTTACCAAAAAGAAAATTGCTGTGAAACTTTGCTGTTTGCTTAGAAGTTCTCAAAATGCCCTTTAAGTTCCAATTAAGTTCTATATTGCTAAACCATTTTTACAATGTTGCCTGAAAATTGGCCACCTCTTGCTTGTACGCCACATCCAGGAAGCAGATCTAGTTTGCAAATGGATCCTTTTCAGACTTTGTTACCCGCCTAGATCAACCTCTGTCTGAATCATAGTAGATACAAAGCAGCTTGGTTTTTTAAGATCAAGCAGTTTATTTTTAACCTCATTAGATTCACAATATAGATTTTCAGAAATCAAGTAGAAATTCCACAATTTTTGTCTTAAAACCCTTTTTCTTAAGAAGGGTCACACATTATAGCATATATTCAGAAATTTTGGGTAATAGATTTTTGTGTAATAGGTTGCCATTCCTGTATGCTCTTACTTAACATCATTCCTCAGAATGCTTTGTCACAGCTTCATGACAACTCTGCTGCTGAGGGTTTCTTCTAGTAATACTCTAGTAGGTGACAGCTATGTTCTAAAAACAGAATAGAATTTTTTTAACATTGGTTCTTTTAATCAGAGGCTGATAAAGGGCATATTACTAACCTCTACCAGTTAAAATAAATGGGATACATTTGGATGATTATCACTTAATCACCACATTGCTTTTTTCAGTGACTGGCTGAGAAAGTAGACTAGATAGAATCTTTTTGAGTATTCTTTTTAAAACAAATACATATCTTTAGAAATGCAAGATGACATAACAGTATATTAATTGGGCTTGTATTTCTTCTTCTTAGAAACTTGACAGTGAAAAAAGATTATATGAACCAGAGAAAATGAGGCTGGAAGTTGATTTGTTCATCTTTACCCTGCTTTGCAGGGAGGAGAAGTATTAGCATATACTTCTTAGATTTATATTAAACCCAGAATGTACAAAAAAGACTCTAAAAATTAACATACCTGACTTTGTGCTGACATTCAGAATTCACGAAGAGGATTCTAGTAAAAAGTTCCATGGGCGAGTTTAATGTGGGAGGATAGCTATGACCATAAATTGTAGTAAAAGTTCTTTAGACCTTTTAAATAAAATATCCCCCATATGATAGACTTAAAACTGATTTGAGGCAAAGGAGAAAATAAGCAAGATAGGAAATACTTGTGAATATTTCCTGCTTTTCAGAACTGGACTCTCAAGGTATCTAATAATAATAGAATAATAATTATAATAATTCCTAATGCTAGCTATTAATATGTGCCTACATTGTTTCAAGTGTTGTGTACATTATTTCAAATTCTCATAACAATCCCATATGAGATAGGGTTATTTTAAATATGTGAGAAATCTTGCCTATCTCCACACTTAGTGATAATAGATGGAATTTATGCATCTCCTTTTACTTATTTTCAGTGAGACTTTATGATAGCCATGGAAAGTGTACTAGTTGTCTGAGTACAGGGATAGCAGCATATAATCTGAAAGATTGGGCTGGTAACTGAAGTGAAAATGTATAAAAACAAGCAAAAGTTGAGCTACTTTATATCTATTCCTCTAAAGCAGTTCTCTGTCTTGGACCAGCAACAGAAGCACCTGGGAACTTCTTAGATACAAATTGTTCTTGGATCCACTCACTTAGACCTACTGAATCAGGAACTCAGAGGGGGGTCTAGACATGTGTTTTAACAAGTCCTCTAGGTGATGAGTATAAAGCTTGAGAACTAAGTCTCAGTCTAAAACAATACAGGATCAGTAGTTTGGATCAACATGTGCTGGTTTTTTTCCTATCTGTACTTTATCAGATTGCAAAAGTATTTATCAAAACTTATGCCTGGATGCTGTTAACAACAAAACAAAGTGTATACCCAAGAGCATCTGGGGAGGGCACCACCAGAGACACAAAAATCTCCTGTTCTGTCTTACAAATTTATTTATTTTAAATTTGCCCTCTACTCTGTAACAAGTACATGTTTATTTTGGTGTAAAATGAGTGTGTGTCCTAGAAAAATCATTGAGTAAAATTGACACTCCAGAAAAATATACTATGTTGTCAGGTAGCTTAAAGTGTATCTTGACACTTCAGTGTTAGAAACTTAACCTCAGTCATTTTATAAGAATGATTATCAGTAGTATCTTTAAAAACAAGAGCAATACAAAGTGTGAATGAAAAATAATGTCAGCTTAACAATCCACATATAAAAGTCACTCATTCTTTTATATTCGTGCCTCACAGTTTTCCTTGTTCTTCAAAAGAAAAATATAAAAAGCTAAGAAGTAATACAGAGAGGTTATTAGAGAAAATTCAAACTCTGAATATATATTATGATTTAGTATAACAAACATTAAAGTAGACTCTAGTACTCAGTGTTTTTATTTGGCTTGTAAACTTTGGTTTAAAAGTTTTACTAAAACATTTAGCTCCTTCAGGTAGGTGAAAATGGGGAAGGTACAACCTGTATCTGTTTTTTAAATATTTGATAAAGAGATATGTAAAGGGGGGGGTTTATAAATCTCAGTGTATATAAAAAGAAAATAATTTTATTTTGTGGTTTCCATCAGTTATTAAATTTTATTAATACGGAGATAGAACAATGCCTATTCCTTAAAGTTTCTGTATTGAATTGCTACACTAAAGTCTAAACATTATGCAAAAAACAAAATGAATTCTATGTTGTACAGACACACACACATATATACAAATACTTAGTGATTTCTACTTACTACAGCCTAATGGCTTCCACTGACTTTGATTTCCACTTGCTGTCATTTTATATGTAGCTTGATTTTATCCTGTTCCTTACCATACTCCCCCTACCCTAAGAACTTTTTAGTCTATGAGTTCAAATTGCCAAGAGGGAGAGTCTCTTTTTTTTTTTTTTTTTGAGACAGGGTCTTGCTCTGTCTGCCAAGCTAAAGTGCGGTGGTGCCATCATAGCTCACTGCAACCTTAAACTCCTAGGTTCCAGCAATCCTCCTGCCTCAACCCCCACGTAGCTGAGACAACAGGCACGTACCACCATGCCCAGCTAATTTTTCTGTTTTTGTAGAGATGGGGTCTTGCTCTTTCTTAGGCTGGTCTTGAACCTCTGGCCTCAAGCAATCCTCCTGCCTCAGCCTCCCAAGTACTAGGATTACAGATGTGAGCCACCACGCCCAGCCAACGTTTATCACCACTGCTGTTTAGCAGATTTTTCAAAATATACCATTAGGCTATTGGCAAGCCTGTGTGTAGACTGGACTTCAGTCAGAATCCAGCCAGATGTGAATAAGTAGCAGGCTTAGGGATGTATATGGTAGAAACCCCTTTGAGCAAGGATGACCATCACAGCCATTCTGAAGCCTCTCCAATATTTTAAACATATTCTTGATAAATTCCTGATACGATTTTTATATAAATCTGTCCGAAGGATGGTAACTTCATGTCTTTAAAATTAGCTTAGGAGAGCTGCTACCCTTCAGTTGAAAAAGTAAATTGGCTGAAAAGCAAGAGATTTTTAGAAAGAGTTTACTTTCTCCAGAGACTGGCAGAGTCTCTGGAGACTCTCTTTAATCTCCAGAGACTGTTGATTAAAAGATGAAGAATATACTAGCTTTGTTTTATCTTTGTATGTTTTTAAGTAAAAAAAAAAACAACAAAACAGTTCAGAATAGTTTTATTTGATTCCATAATTTTTCTATAATTATTTACCCTCCTCATTTCAAGAATACCTGAAGCTGTTGGTTGTAGTGTCAGAATTTTGAAAGATTGATATCATATAGATAATTAGAACATAAGAGCAAAGACAAATAGTAATTCATTAATGTTGCCATTGCCTAAAGAATAGCAACAACAAAACAAACAAAATAAGATATAACAAGTTTATTTATGAAATAAGTGTGCAAATCAGACCACTCCTAAATTTCTTATTTTAGCAATTAGTCAAATGATCCGTTGGAAACTAGGCATAGACCAGTTGAAAAGGAAAAAATTTGATTAATTTGAGTTGGTATGTTAATTTGAGATATGAAATATAAAGATTCTAAAGTAACCATTAAGAGGTAAACAAGCAGACTGATGTGTTATCTCCTATAGCTGGTCATTGAATTCATTGATGGGTATAGCATAATGTATTTTTCCAACATGAGTGGTAGGATACCTCATACTACTGAGTTAAAACTATCAAGGATAAACTTAAAAGACTAGTTTTAGAAGTAAGAAATACTCTCAATCTGGGAAGTTTAAATTACAGGGGGTATTCAGTAAGACAGTGACAAGTAAGAGTTATGATAGAAATGAAATCCTTTATTTAGGCAGAGAGGAATACCTCTGTGACTTAAAGCTATGTTAAGGGGAAGAGAAGTCATTTCAGAGGTGACAGCTCACATAATAGCCCTGTATGATGTGCTCTAAGAATTTGAAAACAAAGGGAAAGAGAAGAAGGATTGCTTATGAAGGTACATGGGGAAACAACCAAGACCTCCTTGAAAGAGTGAGAGCAAAAAGATAGTGATTTTTTTAGTAGGACAGGTTATGGGTCGAGGAATTAGTTCTTTGTTGACTGACTGTATTGACCAGAACATGCTTATGGTAAGTGATGATGTCTAAAATGATGGTAGTAATATTGGTTATTGGAGAACTTCCATCATCAATTACTTATCTTCATTGTCCTTAAATTTTGTAGTGGTCCATCATGAGGCAGTGTGAAAAAAAAAAGTTTATTTCTAATCATGACTGTGGTGGTACCATTGGAAGTCAATAAACAGAGAATGGTATACTATAAAGAAAAGAAAAAATAAGTTTGAAGTTTAAGAAATCTTAACATTTGGTGCTTTAGACCTGTGAATGCATCGGTACAGCAGCAAGTATGAGTGAGCCGTGAAATGGATTTTAATAAAGAATCAGAGTAAAGACCAGGAGTGGACTCTACCAGGTCTTACTTGGGTGGAGGACTTGTTATTTTTAATGACTCACTGAAACCTGTTTTAAAAATATATTTTGAATTTTTTTAGAGAACATATGGTGAAAAATTAGGCAATTTGATAGCTTAGTTTGTAACTGTAGTACTTTATCAGACTCATAGAAAACACATTGCCAATGAATGTTTCCATCATTGCATATTGCTTCCATAGCATAATAGCCACTTATTATAAAAAGATTATGATAAATTAGTTGTAATGAAAGTTAATTAAATATCCCGTTGGTTTATGGCAGAGACTATCAACAAAGAAAAATACGACCCCATTCATTTTTTTGTACTTATTTCATGACATATTTAGCGGGGTTGTAACAGGGTACTTTTGAACAGAAATGTACTCTTCAAATACTAAGCCACCTTAAACGTTTAAAAAGTAGGTATTTTATTAAGTGAGGTGATTTATGTAAATTGTGAATCTTTAGATTTTTAATTAAATATGTCTCTTATTTTCAGAATTTATGCGAATTCCATGTGTGGATGCTGGATTGATTTCACCACTGGTGCAGCTGCTAAACAGCAAAGACCAGGAAGTGCTGCTTCAAACGGGCAGGGCTCTAGGAAACATATGTTACGATAGCCGTAAGTGTCCAAGCATCAGTAATGCTCTTATGAATTGTTAAGAATTATGATTTTCAGACTAATTTCACTTTGGTGTTAGCACTGACTTTTCTAGGCTAAGACACTAATATGGGCCAGTATGATTTAGCACTGCTTATTTAGCAGAATCAATGGAAATTTGGGCCATTGTATTCCTAACTCAGAAGTTACAGGAAATGAATTATTTTCCTCTGTTATCACAAATGATATTTTCAGAGGAAAGTAAATCAATTTCTAAGAAATTGGGGCTTTTAAATTTAGGAAAAATATATATGTATCTTTTCAATTAGATTTTATTGACGTAATACCTGAATGAGAATGCTTATGGACATAGTTTTTTAAAGTTTCTAAGTCTGTCCAAATACATTTTTAATTACTTGAAATTGAGCAAAACCTTTCATAAAAGCCATTATTTTCTCAAAAGCTAGATTGGCCCACAGCTTTGCATTGACTCCATTCCTATTTGTCATTATGTCATTGTCATCCTTACCACCTTCTTTAATACACTGTTCTACCAGGCAAAGAGAAAGCAACAACTTGGGTAGGGGTATAGTGCAAAAATGTTACAATCTCTACTTCCCCTTTCTACATAGAAACAAAACACAGAAAAATACTGAGTGTATTCAACTTAATTAACTTATCCTGATTTTCCCTAGATTTCTATTTTCTGAGCCAAAAACACACATTTTATCATTTACCTTTAAAGCCTCCTTGGAATTTAGGTTTTTTTGTATAACTAGATTAACCTTTGATGCTTATTTTCTCCATTGAGTTTATAACTGAAATGAGTTTTATTTTGTTATAAACACAAAAGACATGGCCCTTTTATAATAGGCAATCCTTCAAATAGTGATTTGTACATGTGAGCCAGGTATAAAGGGCATAAACATATTCATTTATGATATAAGAACGAAATAGGAAAAAAATTGAAACTAGATTTATTGGTTATGACTGGTCTATAGCAGAAGTGGTAAAGTTAGCCTCATTTATTCTCCTTTCTGTACTTTTTCTGAACTGTGTTACAATATAGCCATAAGTATTGAAATAGCAATAGTATGTCTAAGGACATGGATGTCTTAATAGGAATTTCCAATCTGTAATGCAGCCTATAAGTTTAACTATCTGCTCCTTCACTCCAATTCTTTTTATCCTGGGGTGTTAATATGCTTTATTTATAAAATTCTAGTGCTTTGTGTTTATAAGTTTGCATTTTCACATTTAGGATTTTGATTAAATACCATAGCTTACGATCTCAGCCTTTAAGAATGAACCACTTAATGTGTGTTTTACATGATTAATTTTGGCAATATATATTAAAAAGACCTCAGCAGAATAATAGAGATTGGTGGCATGTACTTGGAGATTATTATTATTGTTTTTATTCATATCCTTCTGTGTACTAGAATTTAAGATTACCAAAAGTATTCTTTAAACCTTGTTCAGTTTATTCTTCAATTATGCATTGTTTGAACATAGGAAATATTATCTGTTTGAGTACTTTTGTTGTGGAGTTTCATGTAATATTGGCAAAATAGAAGAAATACACACAGTGAGCTTTTGTCTCATATTACTTTGGTTTTTAGGGACACAGAGTAATTTTATTTCCTGTGTATGCTAAAAAGCCTTGAAGTTAGGGTAATAAATGTCTAGTTAATAAGATTATTATTTTGATGAAACTAAAGTCCATTATTTATCATATCCATTTGTCTCTTATTGAGATGTGTATATATGTATATATATACACTGTATAAAGTTCTATGGGTATGTTTTAAGCCATAAAGTTAATTTTTTGTTTCATTTATTTATAAATATTTATAA
>CM052454.1:9359402-9400368 GCA_028533085.1 Varecia variegata | reverse complement strand
GTCTGGAAAGGTCCATTGAGCAAAATCACCTTTGAGCAATGACTTGGAGTTAGTAAGGGAGTTAGCTTTGTGGATTTCTGGACAAAGAGAGTTTCAGGCAGAGAGAAAGGCCTTCTGGTGGGAGAGTGCCTGGTATGTTCAAAGAGTGCCAAGCAGGCCCCTATGGATACACTGGAGTGAGTGACTGAGACTAGAAATTAGCCAAAGAGATCTGGGAGGACAAGACTGTGTAGGACCTTGGTAAGACATTGGCTTTTACTCTGAATTAACTGAATGGTCATTCAAGAATTTTGCATAAAGGAATAACATGATCCAACTTACATTTTAAAGAATCATGTGGCCTGCTGTTTTGAGGATCAAGAGGAGTGTTTTAGTTATGGCAAAGAATTAGCTGCTGAAACAAAGAGACCCACTAAATTACAGAGGCTTAAATAAGGTTTATTTCTTGAAGTCTTGGTATTATGGCTCTGTTCCATATGGTCAATTAGGGACCAGATTCCATCTACTTTGGTTTTCTTCTTCATCCTTTATGCATTATCCTTATCTTACTTGTGTTCACAAGATCATGACATCTTACAGAAAGGAGAAAGAGAGAGTTTACAGAGAAAATGGCTTGCTTTTGAAATTTCAAAAATTGCACATTTTACCTCTGCTCACATTCCACCAAACTTAACTCATATTGCTTCAAGAGAGATTAGAAATATAATTTCTAGGGGGAGGGGGGGCAAGGGCAATATACATAATCTAAACTTTTGTACCCCCATAATATGCTGAAATTAAAAAAAAAAGAGAAAGAAATATAATCTCTAAGGCCAGGTGCAGTGACTCACGCCTGTAATCCTAGCACTCTGGAAGGCCGAGGCAGGAGGATCACTTGAGCTCAGGAGTTAAAGACCAGGCTGAGCAAGAGTGAGGCCCCCGTCTCTACTAAAAATAGAAAAAATTAGCCAGGTATGGTGGTGCACACCTGCAGTCTCAGCTACTCGGGAGGCTGACGCAGGAGGATCGTTTGAGCCCAGGAGTTTGAGGTTGCTGTGAGCTAGGCTGACGTCACGGCACTCTGGCCCAGGCAACAGAGCAAGACTCTGTCTCAAAAAAGAAAATAAAAAAGGAGAAAGAAAGAAAGAAAGATAGTGTCTAATGGGGGAGCGAGTGATGGACCATGCGCACAACCTAAATTCTTTTAAGAAATAAAAAGAAACAAATTTGTTGGAGAACTAGAAGTTTGTGCTACAAGGGACATGGGTAGAAGCAGGGGCACCCTTGGACACTGTTGCAGTAATACTCTGTTACATGATGGTGTGCTGGACCATGGTGATAGGAGAGGGTATAAGCAGAAGTGGTCAGATTCTGGATGTATTTTGAAGGTCTGTCCAACAGGATTTGCTGATAAATTGTATGTGGTATGTGAAAAATATAGAAGAATCAAGAACTTGTGTACTGCTTTTGGTCTGAGCAACTAAAAAGAATGAATTATCTGAAACAGGGATGGGGCAGAGTATGCTGAGCTGGCTTGAGGAGGAAGATGATGAGTTTTTGGCATAATAAATAAATATATTTATTTATATATGAACATATAAATATATTCAATATTTAAGTGGAGACAAGAATTAGGAAATTGGATATTCTATGTCAACAAATACATATTTGTGCCATTCATTTTTAAGAGCTATATGTTTTTTCATTTTATGGATACATAATTAGTTATTTAATACACATCTCTTGAAGGAAATACAGTTTCTTCTCTAGTTTTTAAAAAACTAGTGTTAGTGCTCTCATTAATATTTTTTGACATTTATTTTTGATATATGTCTGCCAGAGAAGAGTTAACATAACAGACCTGAACTGCTGGCCTTAGAAAGGCTGTTTGTTTGCAAGTCTGGCTTTTGGCTGGTGTCTGGGAACTTAGATTTTAGGAGGGTTCCTACCATTAACTGATAATACTGGCTCACTGTGCCTAAACTGTTTGTATAGACAGCACGGTTTATGCCGAACACCTGTTTCCTTTTGTGTCTGGAACTTTGGTGCATGCCAAGCAGAGGCTGCCTATGTTATCAGTCTCCAATAAAACCTTGAGCACTGAGTCTCTAATAAGCTTCTCTGGTTGACATTTCACACATGTTGTCACACTTGTTGCTGGGGAAATTAAGCATGTCCTGTGTGGCTCCTCTGGAGAGGACCTTTGGAGCTTGTGCCTGGTTTTATTTTTTTTCTTGGACTTTGCCCCATGCACCTCCCTTTTGCTGATTGTGCTTGGTATTTTTTCACTGTAGTAAATTATGAGTATGACGAGTATGACTATATGCTGAGCCCTGTGAGTCCCCCTAGTGAATTACTGAACCTGAAGGTGGTCCTGGGGACCCTCTAACACAATGTCCCATTGTCTCCTTAGGCTACATTCTCAACACAAAAATTGCCACACATTTTCAATCTGATGTGCAATGCTAATCTATTTCTACCTGTAGTGTTGGCATTATCAACCTTTCAAATTCTTACTGATCTAATAGGTGAAAAGAATATATTTTTTGTTTTAATTTTCCTTTATAAATTTATATTTTAAACCTATTTTTAATGTTTATGGACCATTTTTATTTCTTTGGCAAAAGAATATACTTTTCCTGTTCCATATTTGATTCAAAACTCCAGTTAAAGTTTTAATCCCACTATTTAGCCTAGTATTTTTCCTCAAGGCTATTTGGGGAATGAGAACAGAGTTACAAGCCATTGGCTTCTTTAAAAAGTGCTTTTCTCCCTCCTTTCATCTACTTCTATTTATTCAAGAACTAAATGATGGTGGCTAGAGGCAAGGAGGAGTTAAGAATTCTTAACTTTGTTGAGGAAGGATGTCTTAGCTCATTTTGTGCTGCTATAATACACTACCTGAAACTGGGTAATTGATAAAGAACAGAGATTTATTTCTTACAGTTCTGGAGGCTGGGAAGTCCAAGACCAAGTTGCTGGCATCTGGCGAGGCCCTTCTTGCTTTGTCGTCACAAGGCAGAAGGTGGAAGGACAAAGGGGCAAAAAGGAGCCAAACTTGCCCTTTTATAATGGCATTAAGGCCACTCAGACAGAGCCCTCGTAGCCTAATCACCTCTCAAAGGTCCCATCTCTTAACACCATTACAATAGCAATTAAATTTCAACGTGAGTTTTAGAGGGAACAAACATTCAAACCATAGCAAAGGAGAAGCTACCCATTGGTATTAGGATGGACTTGAGTAATTTTCTGTGCTTCTGGGTAGTTGAGAAGGCAATAGGCATGCTCTTTAGGAATTCCAAATGAAAGGGGCCAATGGAGGTGCTTCATCATGGGGCAGCTCTCTCAAAATGTTATTGCTCCTACAGTTGTGAAGTGGGAAATAATATATGGAAGTTTGAATTTTTGGTCCCAGCTTTTAAACCCACTGCCCACAGTGAGAGCATTAGCCTTCTCATTTGGTCTGTTGAGACTCCTCAACATTATCCAGCATGTTGACCCTTCCTCAGTTCTCCAAAATAATAGCTAAAACTGGGCTGTAAGATTTAACATTTGACTGTGATAACAACACAGAGAACTTAACACTGGATAATTGACAGATCTCAAAGTGAGCAGGCTCAAGCCCTTTCATAGGAATCTCCTAGTGAGCTCCTTTTTCTGATTTCCTGCCTTAATTTCTTGCAGCAGAGGTTTGCTCTCTGCCCAGCCCCTGCCTGCTTTAATTCTGCAGGGACAGTTTACTTCCCCTCAACAGGAACCTGCTGTCCCTCCCCAAAGCCAAGGCCCCTAACTTCTCTCGGCCATAAAATAAAAAACTTTTCCTTTTACCTCTTCTAAGGAATACCTTTTAAGTCCTCTTTTCCTATGCCATGATGACCTGTTCTCAAGAAAATTAACAATGGGAACATGGTGCAGTCCCACAAGTGCCAATCCTACCTCTGATACATGGTCTTACCCTTTGGCTTCCCAAAATATGATCATTCGGTGCATCAGGTATCCAATCCCAAATGTGGATTATTCAGTCTTGAAAAATGCCTTGTGTGGGACCACAGTGCTACATTATATCAACGCAGGTCAAGCCCAATCAATCTAGCTGCTTTGCAGCCTCTTGGTGAAGTGGGAACCAACCTGCATGAACTTCTAGTTTTTGCTTTGTCTTCCTGACATCTTATTTGAGTGACGTAAACTCAGATACACACACACACACACACACACACACACACACACCCAGAACTAGCAATAGTATATTGTGTATAAATGTATCTCATTGGAAACTTAATCTGCTGCAGATATAGATTTGGCAAAAGATACGCTCCATTTACATTACAAACAGAACTTCTAATTTCTCAGTCTAAGGGCTTTTACTCTCTTTTAGTAGGTAGAAATTTACTGCACATTTGAATTCAGTAATTCTCAAAGGAGCCGCTTCTAGAGAGCACTTGGAATTTGTGAGAGGTGTTTTTATGTCACAATGATTAGGTGGCACTACCGGCATCTAGTGATTGGGAGCCAGGCATGTTCAATACCCTGTACTGTGAAAAACAGTCTCATCAAACACAGGACTACTCCATGCCCTGCACCACTTTTAGATGTCTCACTGCATATTCATGAGTTGGAAAGTCTTTTTATAATTTTCTGAGCCTCGAATCCAACACCATTTACCTATAAATAAAGGTATTTTCAGAAGGTTTTAATGTGCTTTGAATTTTTCAGGAATGTAGCTACTGGGCAAATTTGGAGAAAACTGTATTTTTTTTCTTGTAAACCTTACCAAGAGATGTTCATCATTTTGCAGAATCATGTCACTGACATCTAACACTATTCATCGTGTTTGAATTGCTAGTATAATTTCCTCTGATCGGTGTGCATTTATTGTCCCTTTCATGGTGATTTCAAATGTTAAACAAATATAAAGAAAAGTATCAACAATATTCAGCTGAATATTTTCTTATGTCTTTTAATTGCAAACTATTCACTATAAGTAGGTGCACAGATTGCCTACTTTATATGTCTTCTTGTTTAGCTGTGCCCATGTATTCACAACAATAAAATGTTATTTTATGTTAAACTAAATTCCTTTTTATTTCTCCTCTGTATTATAGTTAAGGCACTAGATTGCCTTTTTATGGTGAAATTATGTGTTCCTTTGTTATGCCACCAATGAATTGCATTTCAGGATGATAAAGTGGTCATTTCAAAGTATTAGTTCTAAAGAGAGGGTGTTGGATCTAATAGGCTTAAGAACCATTGGTTTAAAGGACTGTTTTTATTATTTCTATCAAGAGTTCTAAATAGTCTTAGTCTCTATTTTCAACCTAGGATAATCTTATCACAAATGTAAATAATCTTAAGAAGTTTGCAATCTAGTTGGGAGGTAAAACAAGTAAATGCACGTTAGAGAACAATGAGCAGATACCGTCCAGCACTTTCTCCAGTTTTTGGTTTACTTATTTTTTTCTACAACTGTGGGCAGACGACTATGCAACATGTAAAAAAAAAAAGTCTTTCCAAGATTTCCTAAGCATCACAAACACATGGAACTTACAAAAGTTAGTTTGATAATACTTAATCATAATGCATAATTGTTACTGCCCTGAATGATAATTAGGAATCTGTAGTAAGCAATATTTTAATAACTGAAATCATATTACTGCTACAGAATCAAACCATTTCCCCTCTTTTAAAAAGTTTTACTGATATTTTTGAATATAAATGAATAATATTAAAAGGTTATCTGATCCAATAGGCAGTTTAAACCTGATCATACTCATACTAACACATTTAAAAATCCAAGATCATGGATTCTTGTTTTACAGACTTTTAAGGAGTAAATGGGTCAAGTTTATGTTGCTGAAGACAAATTATGTTCCTCAGACCTCTTCTATTTTTGAGCCAAGAGTCAGGACAGATAAGACCACACTGCTCTTCCTGTATCCCTTGCCATAGGTGACCTTGTCACATGAAGAAACGGAACACAGTGAACAAAGTGGTTGACGGGGCAGGTCCAGGGCTGGGAAATAATGCAGTCAGGGTTTTTATTCATTCCTTCCTTCACAAATATTTTTGTGCCCTTCTCGGTGGTAGTGTTTAAGCATTTGGACAACACACCTGTTCTTTCTTTCCTTAAGGGCTTGCCTGAGAGCACAGGGCAGCACGGCAGGTGCTCTGAAGCTGTGGCTCAATGCCCAAAGTTAGCATATAAATCGGACTCAGCTTTGCACATAATGCAAGTGCTAGCTATTGTTTGTAGTTGCCAAGTACACTGGCCAGACCACTTTTCAGCTTCTATGCCTTCTTCCAGCGACAGTTTATATCCTTGGGCGTGTAGCGGAAACCAGGTCAAAAGAATACTTCTCCTCTGGTGAGGTAGGTCACGGGACCCAAGTCACACACTTTCACCAGGATTGTTATAGATGGAGCTAGCAAGGCAAGCCTTGCTCTTGCACACCAGAGTTAGAAGTTTACGAAAATAGGTGCCAGTGGTTTTATTTCTTAGTCTTGTGGAGAATGCTTGTTTGTAGTAGGAGATAATAAAACCACCAGAGAGGGCAGAGATCAGAGAAGGAGAGAGAGAGAGAAGCATTGAATGCTGTTTCCAGGTCTGAGGTTCTAAAACCTGACACTCCTCTGGGTGTTAATCGATCACAGATTCTGGCAGGGGAGGCTGCCTCCTCAACTCTGTATCGCACTTCACCATCTGGAGCTCACAGCAGCACTGTTCAAGCCCAGGGCTCAGAATGTGTCTTATATAAACAGTTCCTTCAACCTCTGGCCCCCAGGTCCTTATCTGCTACCAGCAGCGTCCTCAACTCACATCTCCCAAGAAAAGCAACCATTTTCAGGTACAGAGGAGTCCTAATCTCAGGGGAGACAGTCCCTCAAGGGAACTAAATCTGTGGAAATGCAACTCTTGTCTACCGAGTAAACAATCTTTTATATGATTACACAAAACCCTTCTTTTTCTAATTGTAATCTTTCCTATATATTTACATAACAAAATATTCAAGAGGTTTAATCAGAACAAAGGAGCCATTTGTCCCAAATCTGTTTCCACATTTTTGTGAAACAAAAACTGTTGGCAGCTTTGAAATGAGTTTTTTCAGCTCCTATGTTTCTAAACCAAGGTGCCCAGACTCAGTCCAAGCTCAGGCTCAAAGTGCCCTGTACCTTTCTTCCTCCTAGCACCCGGTGCAAGTTCTTCCCAGCTTATGTCCTACAAATGGGAACTGAGCCCATAGGCATGGAAGTGCAGGAGACTTTCTTTTCCATTTTGCTCCAGATATCACTATAATGTCCCTGTGAAGATCATAAACATGGGAATGGGGTTATTCTGTGAGTAGTTAGAAATGTAGTACTGAAACACAGTGAAGTGCCAAGGAGAGAAATAGAAATTTAAGAGCAATTCCAATGGAGGGAAGAGTTGAATTAATCTGTCATATGGTGGGTTCAGAGTACTGTGCCTTTGAGAATAACTGTGGCACATTCTTGGGGACAGAGCCAGAGCCTCTAACAGAGACCAGGTTAGAGCATAATGAGGCCACATAGCTCTATTTTGGTGGACCCCAAGGCCTCCTAATTCCTTGCCCCACCTCTTCATCTTATTGCCAAATAACAGCTGCAATCTTGATCAGCCCCTTTCTACTTGACTTCTCACAGTAGCCCTCTCCTTAGTCTTGATGCTTTTGCCATTTGCCTGGGTCCCTGAAATAGCCATACTGTTCTTTCTGCTTTTGCTATTGGTATTAATAGTGTAAAGGAGATTTTGGCACGATATATGACACAAGACAGTTTTAATATTAGTTTAGTTTCTATGCTGAAAAGGAATGGCCATTTAAAAGAAAAATCTGGCTAGATGTGGTGGCTCATACCTATAATACCAGTGCTTTGGGAGGCAAAGGCAGGAGGATTGCTGGCAGCCAGCAGTTCAAGACCAGCCTGGGCAACATAGTGAGACCCTGTGTCTACAAAAAATAAAAAGAAAATTAGCCAGGGGTGGTGCACATCTATCGTTTTAGCTACTTGGGAGGCTGAGGCAGGAGGAATGTTTAAGCCCAGGAATTTAAGGTTGCATTGAGCTATGATCAAGCTACTGTACCCCAGCCTGAGTGACAGAGTAAGAGACCTTGTTTCTTAAAAAAAAATCCATATTCATAGCAACAATTCATAATAATAATTAGGATTATGTTAAGAAGTCTCATTGGAAAGGAATCTTAATAAGGATCAGATTTCAATTAGAAAGTAAAAGTTAATAATTAATTGGGTTGGTCTCAGTCTTCCTCCAGCATCTTCCTGTTGCTCAGTTAGAGGCTGGAAGCACACACTGAAAATATTCAGGGTTGAGTGTGATGCTGCAGGTCCATTGCATGGTGCATGGTTAGGAGAGTCCTGGGTGTTGATCTTCTGCTAGAGATGGCTGTATTCAACATTAGCATTTTGGAATGTTGGTGTATCAGATACTGTATGTTGGCTCACATGATGCCCATTCCACTCCTCACCTGCCATTTTCTTCACTTGACTCTATCATAGCGGCTATAAAACCTAAAAACTCAATTTCCCAGCCTCTCTTGAAACAAAGGTGGCCATGTGATAAGGTTCTGGCTAATGAAGTATAAACAGCTGTGATTTGGTGCTATTACTTCCCCTCCTCTTCTTTTTACCTGGTTTGTGGTTTTGAGGCCTACAGGCACTGATGCCACTTGGCACCACAAGGCAACAAGTAAAAGAACAAATGACAATATGATAAAGATGGTAGAACAAAAAGGTAGAAAGTACCTAGGTGCCCAATGGCATTTTTATTTATTTATTTATTTATTTTTTCAGAATATAATTGGGGTACAAACATTTTGATTACATAAATTGCTTTTGTACTGTTTGAGTCAAAGTTATAAGTGTGCCCATCCCCCAGCCCAATGACATTATAAGTATCAGCTGAAAACTACCTTGGGACTTGTGTCAGGTGAGATAGTCAACCCGTTTCTTCAGACCACTGGGAAGCAGTCTTAGCACACACATTCATATGTGTCAGCACACATATTCACATGTCTGAGCACACATACTCAGCACACATATTCATATGCTAATGTCAGTAGATGGATAAAGCTGCTTTGGACTGGAGATAATCTCTGCCTCAAGTGGCCACCTGAAGACTAAATGATCAATAGCTCAGCTTACTTTTAACCATTTGTAGCACTGAAATGGTTTCTGTTTTAAGCTTCTTTTAGCTATGCTTTCTCTTCTCTGAAGCTGAGCACATCACAGTGCATTGGAATTTGAAGAGAGTCTTGGGGGGCAAGAAGGCAACTCTTCAGCTGAGAGAGAGGGAATAGTTAGGTCACTGAAAGTCATGCTGAAGGCAAGAAGCAAGCTAGTCTTTCTGAGGCAAAAGCATGAAATACGGCATGTAAAAAAGAAATTCTGTTCAAAGAGAGGGATTTCTGATGTAACGAATGTGGGGGTTGGTCATCGTGATGAGAAGATGAGAGTAACGGCTCTGCAGGTGCCTCGCCAATGGAATGGAGATGAAAGGCTACAGAGTCAAGGAAGGAGAGAAATACGGACCAAAGGAACGGGAGCCATGAGGGTCCCTTAGTATGAGAAGAGATTGGTGAACAGAAAGAATGTACTATTGAGGCTGAAGGTATTGAAGGAGAAGGAGGAGGTTTTCGCTAGAAGGAGAAGGAGGCACGGCTCCGTGCCCGTGTCCTCCAGGTGCTGGTGACCGGCTGTGTGGGAGGAATGGGGACCCCAGCCCCTGTCTAGCAGGCGGTGCACACTTGACCCAATGCTGTGAGGTGGGGGAAGAGATTTAGACTGAGGATGTACATTTCAGATGATGAGGCTGGAAGGGAGGGTGCTCGCTCTGTGGTTGGGAATCTAGGAGATTGGGAACCTAGGAGAAAAGCAATCCTGAGGAAAAGACCCTATCTTTTTCCTTCTCCCACCCTTGCTGTAGACCCATTCTTTCCCCTTGACCTTTTCCTGCTCCTCCTACTCTGGTCAATTTAGGTCAGATTGCAGCACAGCAAATAAAATATATAGATGAGTAGATTTCTCTGAACCATCTTCCCTGGTTACAATGAATAACAACTAAAATAACAATTATTATAATATAAATATATAGATATTGTATAATACCTATAGATAATATAAGTATCACAGATAATACAATGTTCAACACATAATAAGTGTCTAACACCATTCAAAGTGCTATGAATATATTAACTTATTTCATCTTCATGAAAACCCAATTGATTTTGTGCTAAAGCAGCATTGAGACACATGATGTTGTGTGTAAAAGACAAAGTACACTAGGCAATTAAGGAGATGAATTTAATTTGGGCAATTGCAATAGGGAATACATTTATTAATGAGGAATGATGAGCATCACAAAGAATAGGAAGAGGCCTGGGGTTTTATAGAGGCAGATAAACAAGGGAGCCATATGGGAGTTATGAGGAAGCATGGAGACACCTTGGAACTTGTGAGGCCAGGGTTGAGCTTTGTAGCTAGCTATTTTCCAGGACACAAAAGGGTTCAGGGATTTCTTAACAATTGCTGCTCCACACAGGGCTCAGAACACTGCCAGGAAATGGAAAAATGAGAGGAGCATATGAATGGAGCAAACAACTAAATGACAATTTTCAAACTCTATACCCTAACTCAAACCCTTTGATATGCATTTAGGGCCTATTATTCTACAATTTACCTAAAATTATCTACTATTAAGTTTCAGGAGAATGGAAACTTAGGATCATCCTCAGTGCTACATTTTAAGAAAAGCCTAATATATTTGGGAAGTGATTATTTATGGTACAAATTTGATTAAAGTTTTTAACAAGCCTCCCAATGATCTATTTTTGATAATAGTGTCAACAGTGAGAAGCCATTCAAGAACTTAACAGTAAGAAAAATAAGATTGTCCTCTAGGAAAGTTATTCTTAGTGGCTTAAACAAAACAACAAAAAACCATGGACAGCATTGTAACCGAGTCCAAGCTCGTACCACTCACTGCAGGACAAGGTGTTGGGGCAAGGAAGGGGACTTTTACTTGGAGAGCCAGCAAACTGAGAAGATGGTGGATGAGTGTCCTAAAGACCCATCTTAAGTTAGTAAGAACTTTAGGCTCCTTTTTATCTTAACGGAAGAGGGAAGGGGGGTTGCAAGAGCTAACTGAAGACTGCAGACATTTGGGCATTGGCAAGGTTCTGAGGAGGTTGTAAAACTTCTTTGCTCTTGGTCAGTTAACTTTGGAGGGTGTAGGGCAGGTCACGGTGTTCCTATCTTTAATATAGCATTGTTACTTGTGTGTGTCCTTTCCTTATCTCCCTGGGAGTTAGTTTTGGGAAAAAGATCTTCATCATCTTTCTTCTAGTTTACATACAGAGCTAAGCAGAAGGTTTTGACCTAAAGGGTATTACCACAGGGGGTCAGAAGCAAAATGGAGCTAGTTATATTAAGCCCTGCTTCTACTGTTACAATGTATGTCTTGGTCTTAGGTTACCCTCAGAGCATCAAATAGTGCTTTGCATGGGATTGGTACTCAACTATTTGCTTAAATTAGTGACTTTGTAGGAATCCACTTGGAGACTGTGTAGAATTGCAGGACTAAAGAGTTTGGGAATACCCCAAACTCCAATCAAAATAACCTGGGTGGGCCAGGTGTGGTGGCTCACGCCTGTAATCCTAGCACTTTGGAAGGCTTAGGTGGGAGGATCGCTTGAGCCCAGGAGTTTGAGACCAGCCTGAGCAACATAGTAAGAACTTATCTCTACACAAAATTTAAAAATCAGCTGGGTGTGGTGGGGCTTGGTTATAGTCCCAGCTACTCAGGAAGCTGAGGCAGGAGGATGGCTTGAGCCCAGGAGTTTGAGGTTGCAGTGAGCTATGATGACCTATAGTGTGAGGCCCTATCTCAACAAAACAAAACACAAAACAAAAACAAAAACCTGGGTACAATCTCAAGAGACAGATCGGGACTGTGATTACAGTTTAATTAGTAAAACCCCAACCAGTGGTATCATGCCTTATTTAGAGAGACTGTGTAAACAAAAAGGTAAGTTCTATTCGGAGTAGAGAAAATGGAAACCCAAAATGAAAAGCTGCTAACATCCATTCAAGCATTGCCAGGGCAGAGAATGCTCGGACTGATGAAAATATCCTATGGAGGTGAGAGTTCCAAGCTTCTCTAATCTGATTCCATTAACCATGTGAGTTGTATAACTAATGTTCCTATTCTAGTTCCATGCTTATTAAGCAACATTGTAATTCTAATTTGGCTTCTCCTGGCTGTCAGAGGAACAAAATCTTGGACTTGGTGAGATTTGTATTGTCTGTACTAACCATGGCAAAATTGAACTGCAACCATGCACTTAGGTGTTTCTATACAAATCCATCATTAACTATTCACTCTGGAAACTGAGAGGCTGAGAAACTCAGGCATTAGAGTGGCTAGAATTATATTTCAGATATACTAGATATCTCAGGCTGCAGCATGGAGATGGGATTTAAGAAATACAAGACTGGGATCCAGCAGACCAGCTGGAAGTGAATTACTGAGATTGTCCAGGCAGGAGACAATGAAGACCCGAATTAGGGGTGTGTAGGGCTATAGGACTGTGGGGATGAACAAGGAAACATCTCTCTGCCTCCTCACCAGTACTGGATATTATTTTCTAAATCTACTCATTTGATAGGTGAGCAAAGTTATCTCATTGTTTAGACTTTAATGAATGTCTCATTACTAATGAAGATGCACATTTTTGACTTGATTACTTCTTTTGCTTAACTAGTATTAATTTTTTAAATTTAAATTTCCTTTCATAAAATTCTTTAGACCTTAAGTATAAAAGAGATTCAAACTACTGAGAATAACCAACAATGGCAATAGGGGCATTTAAACACACAAACCAAATAGAACAGATTGAAATGCAAGGCAATCCTATTTTACTTTAATGTAATGCATTAACTTTGGTCTGACCTTCAGCTTTGATTTACACCTAGTTTCCTGGGAGACAGAATTTACTGACTCAGCATAGACCAAAGGACTTGTGTTGTAAGAGTCCAAAAATTTAATTCTAAGGAATGGAGTAAGTTCCTCCAGAATTCAATCAGTTCTAAAGCTCAGGAAAATAATTTTTAAAATGAGACTAGAGGAGCAATCCAAAAGCAAACACCACGGTAATATTTTTCTTCCTGGTGTTTATTTATTGTACAATAAGCAAAGATGATAGCAATAAAGGACTTTTATTTTACTAAAGAAAGTTAAATCATCCACAATCTCATCACCATAACACACCCTTTAAAAATTTTTTTGTACTTTAGTTTTTGTGTTTGTGTAGTTTGTATGAGTTCAATGCCTTTAATAGTGTTTGGGAATTCACTCAAATGGATTTCTTTCTTTTTATGTGGCTAAACTCTAGAGAAGGTGCTGGATTTTCTGGAGCAATAATAGCTAGATACCACAGCCCCTATTTGATTACTACTGTAGTGATATTCTGAGCAATTTCTTCCCATCGCGAAAAGAAAATTTACCTGAGGAATGCAAGTCCTTTTAAATTATCAGGCCCAGAGAGACATTAAAATGAGACAGCAATCACATCCTCCTTGAGCTATGTATTTCTCTCTTGAAACTGCTTGCTATTGCCACAAGTAGCTATAAATTAACCTAACAATGCCACTCCAAACATTATAACCCTGTAGCTTAACAATGAATAGCCAATCACTAATCAATGTTATTTCTATAAACCAATGAGAATTCCTAACATTGCCCACTCCCTATCCACCTTTATTGCCTTTAAAAACTTGCTCATAATAAAGGTCAAACAGAACTCATATCCTAGGCTGCTTGGGTCTGAATCTTGTGGACAGCTGTCCTCACTTTGGCTCAAGCAAATTCTTTACATTATATTTTGTGGCTCACCCTTTTCCTTTTAGGTTGACACCATGGACCAAAGATTTTTACAACTCAAACTCAAATTTGAAAGATGTACAAACAGTGTCTTTTAATCACTTTACAAATCATTTTGCCCTTAGTAGTTTTCTTTTCTTTTTTTTTACTCTCAAATACTTATATAAAAGTAACATGTAAGCACTGTAGCACTGTGAAAGAATTCTAGACTCAGATCTGGGCCTTTATCGTAGCCCTGTAACTTATAAATCACACATTCACAGCAGATTTTTTGGATTTTAGTTTTCTCTTCTGTAAATAAATTTACATGATTCTTCTAAGGATTAGATGGTGCCAAGTCATAGATTATGCACTCAGTGAATATTAATTCTCCCTAATGTATTCAGTGAATGTTAATTTTCTCTTATTCTATGAGTTGTTTTTAAATGTGATGCTCTTGAGCATATGTGAGGCTGCCGTTTGGTTAATGGCTATAGTCAGTATCTGAAACGCCTTTACCTTTTTTTTCCACACTGCCTCCAACTCTTAGGAATGCTTGATTAACTACAAGGACGAAAAACAAAACACGTTAAGCCTTATAACAAGCAAAGGGGAATTTATGAAATTATAAAAATTCTTTAAAAAATATAAGAACTAATTATCCCTAAAATTTCTTGATGTCTTCTTATTTGTGTCATCTCGTCATTGTTTTTTAGCACCATGCTCTGCCTAGCACACTAGGTATGACTTGAAGAAGCCCTGTGGGTATTCTCCTTGACGCCCACCTCATGGAGCGAAAGCGTAAAGAAAATTTGACACTATTTGCAAAATAGATGCTGGCAGACTGAGATGGATTCTAGGTTCCACTGTTTCTAGAACCGGTAGAATCCCTCATCCCTTGCAGACATACCTTCTTTTCTCTCTGGCGCAAACCACAGATGGGCTCTTCTCCACCTTGGTCAGCATCATACCGGCCGTATACCTGTGGTTACCTTGTTAATCCTTTTCTGATATACTTTAGGTTAAAAGCATCTTAAGTCAAACACTTTGCTGCTTCTGTTCTTTTTGATTTGTCTGAGCAATGTTCATTAACCAGTGGTATATATGAGTTCTTTTTTCAGATGGGGTTCAACTATTTGACCAATTGTTCTAAACTAGCGTGTGGGCCTCTTCTCACTAATGACCAGAGAGCTTAAAATAGCAGCAGGTTCTTCCAAATTTGAAATGTTTGCTTCCTTTAAAATCTCTAACATATTCTCATTTTTGGTCTTTGGAGAGGAGTCCTGAAGTTTTCAGCTCAGTTGTCTGTTAGAGACAGATGATATAGCATGAGTCTAAAGAGTCCCTGACTATTGGCTCTTTGAATTACTCCTCTGCAATAGAAAGTCAAAAATTGGCCAGGTGTAGTGGCTCACGCCTGTAATCCTAGCGCTCTGGGAGGCTGAGGTGGGTGGATCGTTTGAGCTCAGGAGTTTGAGACCAGCCTGAGCAAGAGCGAGACCCCACCTCTACTAAAAAAAAAAAAAAAAATAGAAAGAAATTAGCTGGACAACTAAAAATATATATAGAAAAAATTAGCCAGGCATGGTGGTGCATGCCTGTAGTCCCAGCTACTCAGGAGGCTGAGGCAGGAGGATTGCTTGAGCCCAGGAGTTTGAGGTTGCTGTGAGCTAGGCTGATGCCACGGCACTCTAGCCCGGGCAACAGAGTGAGACGGGGCGGGGTGGGGAAAAGAAATCTGTTAATCATAGAGCAAGCCACAATATACTGACTCAAAGTGATCCGTTAAGCAAATTGATGGCCTGCAGGTGTGACTTAACCTTTGCCTTGCGTGGTGTTAGGTCCTATTTGCAATTAGTCTAAACTCCAAAAGGGAGGAGGTATAGGGAGGTGTGTCTGATCTCCCTTCCCTTCATGGCTGGAAACGCGGTTTTAAGGTTTTCCTGGGGTTTGCTTGGCCAAGAAGGGGGTCCATTTAGTTGGCAGGGCTTAGGATTTTATTTTAGTGTACAGCACTTAGTGGATAAAACGAACTGTTTTTCCTCTGTTTTCACACCAAATCACAGAATATTTCTGACCAGATTTGTGGGTTTTTTTTTCCCTACACACCAAGCAATTCTGCAGCGGATACCAGCTAGGTGTTCTCCAAGTCAATTCCATTCTGACACTATCTACCTGGAGATCCGGCAGTTTGAGGGCCCCGTCCCCAAGACTGTCTCCCACCCCCACTTAAGGTGCCAATTACAAGCTCCAGGTTGTTTCACCTGTGCTTCTGACTGGCTATAAATTGGGGTTCTTATGACTCCCTCCTTGGGTTCAACTAATTTGCTAGAGTGGCTCACAGAACTCAGGGAAACACATTTATTGGTTTATCATAAAGGACATTACAGAGGATACAGATGAAGAGATGCATGGGGTCAAGTGTGGGAAAGGATGTGGAGCTTCTGTGCCCTCCCCGGGCGCATCACCCTCTAGAAACCTTGTGTTGGCTATCGGGAAGACCTCCAAACCCATTTTTTTTGGGGGGGGTTTAATGGAAACTTCATTATGTAGGCATGATTGATTAAATCACTGGCCATTGCTGATCAATTTAACCTCCAGCCTCTCTCCCCTCCCCAGAGGTTGAGGGGAGGTTGGGCTGAAGGTCCCAACCCTCTAATGCTGCCTTGGTCTTTCTGATGACCAGCCCGTACCCTGAAGCTACTTAGGGAGTGCCAACTACCAGTCAACTAAGGAAGACTTCGGAGGTTCTCAGAATTTTAGGAGTCATGTGGGGTCAAAGACTAAATACTGTACATATTTTAGATTAATAATATCACAGTGACAAATAGATATGAAGTGCCTCCTGATGAGAAATATTGATGACAACAAAATAACACTTATAATATTCCTGCCAAAAACACATAAACTGAATCAAATCATGAGGAATCATCAGATAAATCTAAAGTGAGGGATATACTACCAAATAACTGGCTTATACTCTTCAAAAATATTCGTATCATGAAAGACTAATGAATTATTTTAGATTAAAGGAGATAAACAAGATGTAAAAACGAAACAAAGTGTGACTCAGACTGAATCTTGGACCAGTTATTTTTTTTTGGCTATACAAGACATTATTGGAATAATTGGTAAAATTTAAATTATCTTCTATAGATTAGATAATATTATCCAAGGTTAACTTTCCAGATTTTGATTTTACTGTGGTTATGTAGGTGAATTACCTTGTTAGGAAATGTACACTGAAAATAGTCAAGGGTAAAGGCACATGATGTCTGCAACTTTCTTTCAAATGGTTCAGAAAAGTAATATTGTGTGTATGTGTATACTTTCAAGTATATCCTTTCAAATTTACAATATATAAATATACAATACTTTCAAAAACAAAAACTACAGACATAATTTCCATGAAGTGAGCATGAAAGCAAGAAGTCATTAAATCAGGGATTAGCAAACTTTCTGTAAAGAGCCAAATGGTAAATATTTTGGGCTTTGTAGGCAGTGTGATTTCTGTTGCTACTATGTAACTTTGTTGTTGTAACTGGAAAGCACTCAACAACAACACGAAGACAAATGATAGTGGCTGTGTTACAATGAAACTTTATTGACGTAAACAGTGCAATAGATTTGACCCAAGGGTTGTAGTTTGCCTGCTCCTGCATTGGACTGTTAGATCCTTCACACTAAGGATGGTGTCTTCTTATCTTTGTTTCTTTAGTTCCCACAATAAGACTTCACATTCAAGAGATCCTCAACAAGGACATGTTTGGCAGTTAAATGAAGACGGTTAACCCTGCGTCTTTGATTCTCACAGGTAAATGTAACCTTAACCAAATCACTTGCTACTTCTTTCTATGGCCTTACAATCTCACCCTTACATAGTAATAGTAATATGATATCGGCTATGCCTACTTTTAAGACTGTAAAAATCAGAAGTACACTATCCATGTGAAGGGCCAAATTATTGGCAATTCCCATGAGGTCATGGCAAAGGGGACATTCTGCCTACCTGCTGGGAAACCTGTTGGAGTTGTTATAATCCCTTTTTAGAGCAAGTGATGTTGAGAGTTTCTTTTTTATTATGATCTTACTAAGGATCCCTGACCAGAAAGAATTTGGTAACCTGGTTGGGAAGACAATATACAAATGAAAAAAATTATAGAATAGTAGCAAATTTTTCTATATACCTAACAACTTTTATTTTCTTCCTTTCTGCTTCAAGGCTTACATGTCATTGATCAAGTAGAAGTCATGTCCATTTTTTTTTCTTAATTCCCATGGTAATCTGTGGCTATGAATTATGCCCATGAATTATCTGTTGCAATGAATTATGTCCTCCCCATTCATACACATATGTTGGAACCTGTCCCCCATTGTGATTCTATTTGGAGACAGGGCTTTTAGGAGGTAAAGTTAAAGAAGGTCATAAGGTTGGGGTCTTAAACCAATAGGATTGGTGACCTTAGAAGGAAGGGAAGAGATCTCCTTCCTCCTCCTCCTCCTTCTTCTTCTTATTCTCTCTCTCTCTCTCCTTGCCATGTGAGTATGCAGCAAGAAGGCAGCTGTCTACAAGCCAGGAGAAGAGCCATCACCAGGAACCCAATCACCTGGCACCTTGTCCTTGGACTTCCCAGCCTCCAGAACTGTGAGCAAATAAATTTCTGTTGTTAAAGCCACTGAGTCTATGATGTTTTATTATGGCATTCTGAGCAGACTAATACCTTTGTGTATACCTTGAATTATAATAATTTTTGTGCATATATTTTCTTTATTGGTTCTTGCAGTGATTAAGTTTATATGTCAACTTGTTTATGCCACAGTACCCAGATAAAACTTTATTCTAGGCCGGGCGCAGTGGCTCACGCCTGTAATCCTAGCACTCTGGGAGGCCGAGACGGGCCGATTGTTTGAGCTCAGGAGTTTGAGACCAGCCTGAGCAAGAGCGAGACCCCGTCTCTACTAAAAATAGAAAGAAATTATATGGAAAGCTAAAAATATATAGAGAAAAATTAGCCGGGCATGGTGGCACATGCCTGTAGTCCCAGCTACTCAGGAGGCTGAGGCAGAAGGATTGCTTGAGCCCAGGAGTTTGAGGTTGCTGTGAGCTAGGCTGACGCCACAGCACTCACTCTAGCCTGGGCAACAGAGTGAGACTCTGTCTCAAAAACAAACAAACAAAAAAAACTTTATTCTAGATGTTGCTGTGAAGATATTTTTTAGATGAGATTAACATTCAAATCAATAGACTTTGAGTAAAGCAGATTACCCTCCATGATGTGGGTGGACCTCATCCAATCAGTTGCAAGCTTTAAGAGAAAAAGACTGAGGTCCCCCAAAGAAGAAGGAATTCTCCCGTGCACTGCCTTTGAACTGCAACTTTTCCCTTGGTCTCTAGCCTGCTTGCCTATCCTGAAGATTTTGGAGGTTATCAGGCCCTACAATTGTGTGAACCAATTTCTTAAAATCTTTCTCTCTCTCTGTACACACACGCACACACACACATATACATACACACCCACATATACACATATACACACACATACAGATTCTATTGGTTCTGTTTGTCTGGAGAACCCTAACTTAAACAGTTCTTCCAGCAGGAATAGCCTTGTCAGCAAGACAAACATATTTATCCATGTGCTTGGGTGGGCTTGTCTGGGTGACTTCCCTTTTAATCTACTTCCATGGCCAATCAACACCTCCCTCTCCTTTTCATGGATACTTCATTCATTACCTATGTTAATATATTCAATAAAGTATAATCAAATCTTGCTGACTTGACTTGGCAGGAATTCTGTCTTTCAAGTGACTTTGCCTATAAATCGATTATATGTAAACATACAGTTTAAATCTTCAAGTATAATCTTATTTACCCAATATTCAAATTCTGGTGAGACCACCCACTGCAGCACTCTGTAGTGACAATTGCAGAAAGTAAATTAATGTTTTACTCATAGCTGCATTTGAGGTTAGTGTCATCAGATATTTCCTGGACAGGAAGAGCTATTTTGAGTGTGTAAAAGGATGTCTTAGAAGATCTCTTAAGCATTGCTCTTCCTTATAATTATTTCACTTGAGGTTAGGTACCCTGCTGTTGCACTTTTTCCCTGTGCCCGTATTTGCATATTTCCATTGTGATAAACATCTGCACTCATCTTTACTTCCTTCCCTCCTGTCTCAGAAAATGAAGTGTCCCTCCTACTGCTCAACCCACTGCAATCTGGCTTCTGCCCATTCCCCCACCCCTTCACCTCAAGACTGAAATTATCCTCACTGAAATAAAATAATGTATTAAAATTGCCAGATTCAGTGGAGCCTTTTAAGCTGTTTTTTTTTTTCTTTTTGCTAAATCTCTCTTCTGATTGTTGGCGAAGCACTTCTCAAAACTCTATCCTTTCTGCTCTTGGCTTCCCTAACATTATCTATTCTAGCTCTAATCAAGTATGCCTATAGGCCTCATCAATTTTAATATTTTCCTTCATAGGCTCCTCTTCCTTTGCCTTCAAATCATTAATCATGATTTGTTTTGGTCTTCAGGCACTGGTTTTCTCTGTTTGTCTCCTCATGTCAGGTGACCATGAACATGGTTTTAATACATCTTGTATACTGACTTCCTAATCCGTACCTCAACTCCAATATTTTCTGTATTTATATGTATTTAACTAGATACAAATTCCTGAGTATTGGCAATGTTTTTGCATTTCATACTATGAAAATAAAACATAACTTTTGTTGATCAAACTTTGAATTTCTTAACCATATTAACTGGTATTAGTTAGAAATTTCTCATGTCATTACAGAGATAGCTTCCACATAATCTTTTTCTGAATTTGCTCAGTTTAATTAGATATGTGAATTAAAAAGGGAAGAAAACTGACACATTCTTAAATTTGTGAGAAATTAAATAAATTTATAACTTCAGCTGGATATATTTAGATTTAAATCAGTTTCCCAAGATAAAGGGAATAATCATTTAATTCAAGCAAATATTGAGACTTATCTTTAAGCTTATTATTTTTAGAAAGTATCAACTTGGTATTATAGCAAAAGCCTGAGAATACAATTAATGCAATGTGAGTAGTTAACATTATCATTATTATAAAAGCAACTTATTCTTTTCTCTTAAAAATCGAAGTTTAATAAATATAAGAAATATAATAAATTTATATATCACTTATTTGGCTGAAAACTCCTTTAGGGCAGAGAATGTGTCTTAGATAGTGTTATGGGTTGAATTGTGTCCTCCCTAAATTTATACATTGAAGTCCTAACCTCTAGTACCTCAGAATGTGACCTTATTTGGAGACAGGGTCTTCACAGAGGTAAGGTCATCAAGGGCCCCTAATCCAACATGATTGGGGTACTCAAAAGAAGAGATGTGGACAGAGGCATGCATGGAAGGAATATGACTCAAAAAGCCACAGGGAGACAGGGACCATCTATGAGACAAGGAGAAAGGCCTGGAACAGATTATTCCCTCACACCCCTCAGAAGGAACCAACCCTGCTAGCACCTTGACTATGGACTTCTAGCCTCCAGAACTTTGAAACAACAAATTCTGTTGTTTCAGCCACCCAGGTTCTGGTTACTTTGCTATAGCAACCGTAGCAAACTAACATAGATAGCTGGAGTACATACAGGACTCAGTTCTTGAAGCATATCGGGTGCTTCATAATTGGTTATTTTTAAGATAAAACATCTCTATTTAATCTCAAAACAACTAGTGAATTCTTTAACATTTGAGTAAAGCAATCAGGCCACATAATGGAAAAAATAATCAGTTAATGTAAATTTGTCATATGAATTGCGTTGGTTGCAATCTGTTTTTATGACTTTAGGACATTTTATCTTTCTTTTAACATTGAAATTTGGTTTCTAACATAGCTAACATATAATATATAAAAATTCTCTCTTTTTCAGTTTTGTGTACTTTAATCATGAACCATATCTGATAATCATGTAACAATAAAATCCACTATTTGACTCAAATATTCAACATTCTCAACATTTATCCTTTACTATATCTTTTGTGGGGGAGAAGGAAAATTTCCCCTTTGCCCCTGGATGAGTCTCTGAAGATCAACTCACAATAAGACAGATTAATGAGAAAGAGATTACAAACTTATTTACTGTGCACATGGGGAGAATCATAGTGATTATGCAATATCCCATTGATGTCCAGATGTTTATATACCCTCCTTTTAGAAGGGAGGGAAAGATGAGGAATATAGGGAATTCTGTTTAGGGGCAATAAATGGTTGCTAGGGAGGATGAATGGATGGGGGCAAGAGAGTGACTTGTAAATGATTCCCAGGGTTAGGCCTGGTCTGGTTACATTCTTAATCTTCTTTCCTGCAATATATTGAGATAACAGGGAGGGGAAGGAAAGGCAATTGTTCTTTTTTGATGGGTCCTTCTGGTTTTATGCAGACAGAGGGAAAGGCTCTTCTAACTCCTACTGATCTCTTAGGGCCTTTAATTAAAAATAGTCATTATACCAAGGAGTCATATTAATATTTTGGGGTGAAATTCCCTGAGCTCCTATACTTTAAAGAAAAAACCCTTAAACAAAAAAAAACTTTCTATTTTTCTTGATTAACTTTTTTCTTCCTGAACATATTTTCCTCTTTGGCTTTATATTTTATTTGGGATAATGACTCCTTGTTGAATAATTACTGTATTTCAGACACTATGCTACATAATTTCATATCATATTTAATCTTCACAATAACCCAGTGAGTTGGTTATTATTACTTCCCCTTTTTTTTTTTTTTTTTTTTTTTGAGACAGAGTCTCACTCTGTTGCCCGGGCTAGAATGAGTGCCGTGGCATCAGCCTAGCTCACAGCAACCTCAAACTCCTGGGCTTAAGCGATCCTTCTGCCTCAGCCTCCCGAGTAGCTGGGACTACAGGCACGTGCCACCATGCCCAGCTAATTTTTTTGTATATATATATTTTTAGCTGTCCATATAATTTCTTTCTATTTTTAGTAGAGACGGGGTCTCGCTCTTGCTCAGGCTGGTCTTGAACTCCTGAGCTCAAACAATCCGCCTGCCTCGGCCTCCCAGAGTGCTAGGATTACAGGTGTGAGCCACCACGCCCGGCGTTCCACTTTTTAATTGAGGAAATACAGGCTTAGTGAAACTAGGTGACCTGCTCAAGGTTGTATAGGTAGTAAATGACCAGACCACCAGATGATGATATTATCTCAAGTCTTTCATTTCAATGCCCAGTGTTCTTTCACCTAACACTGTGTTGCCAGATGCAATTATACTAGTTCTATATCAATAAGCCCATCAGTTAAAATATTTTTTCTGTAAGTAACATAAATCCTGACTCAAACTGGTTTAAACAATAAAGAAATTTATTATCTCAATATATCAGAAATTCCAGAGGTAGAGTGGGCTCCAATGTTAATGTCTTCCATGGCTTGAGGACTTGTATTTGCCCCAACTTCTATTGTGCTTATGTCCTATTCATTATTGCCAGGTTTATTCTGTGATTGTAGGGCCACCTAATTTTCAGGAATTTCATCAACATATTCCTCTACAACAACAAGTCAGCTCTGGTCACTGGGTCTAGACACAGCCAAATCCAAAGGAAAAAGAGACACAATGTTGGCCTGTAGTTCTTTCTTAGCAGTAAAATTTTCCCAGCATCCTAGCAGACTCTATGTTACAATTCTTTGGCTGCTGCATGAGTTTTCTATTGCTGTCATAACAAATTGCTACACGTTTTGTAGCTTAAAACTATACTCATTTATTATTTCACAGCTCTGTTGGTCAGAAGTGCAGGGGGCTCAACTGGGTTCTCTGTTTAGGGCTTCATAAGGCCAAAGTCAAAGTGCAGGCTGACTGGGCTTCTATCTGCAGGATTTGAGGAAGAATCTATTTCCAAGCGCATCAAGGTTGTAGACAAAATCCAGTTCTCTGTGGTTGTGGGACTGAGGTCCCCGTTTCCTCGCTAGCTATCAGCTGGGGGTAACTCTCAGCTCCTTGGGGCTGCCTGCATTCCTCATCAAGTGGTTCCCTTGAATCCTTGTAGTTCAAATTTCTGACTTTTCCTTCCACCATCAGCTGAAAAAACCTCTCCGCTGTTGAGTGCTTGTGTGATTAGGCCTATCCAGATAATCTCCTCATTTTTAGGTCAACTGTCCCTTCTAACATAACTTAATCATGAGAGTGACATCTCATCATATTCATAGTTTTCAGGGATTAGGGTGGTAATGGCCCCCCAAAGGCCACTTTAATGGCCTTTGGGGGGCCACTTTAGAATTATGCCTACCACAGCCACAGTTGGGTCACATGCCCTTTTCTGAACTAATCAATGGCAATGGGAATGCATTACCTTAATTTGCTCAGGTAGTTTTCTGGGATGGAATGGAAACATTGGGGGAATAAACCACAATGGTCATTATGTACTCAATTATAATTCTCTTGAGAAGTGCCAAATGGGTTCATACCTTCTCTGTACTATATGTATTATATGTATATTTTGTATTTATATATACTATATAAATATATAATATATATATTTTACAAAGAATACTATTATCTGGATAGTACTTTATTTTCCTTCCTATTTTTCATAATGCTTAGTAAATATAGGTTGGGATATTGGTTAAACATAATGTTAGGGGAGATGAAAAAGAGAGACTTTTGAAGTAAAGACTAGTATTTGAGAACAAAAAAGATGGGCTTTTCTGTTTTCCCCATCATATCATGGTAAATAATCATAAAAAGAGAGAGCTGATTAACTTGTTGAGCTGATAGATCTAGCAGTAGCATTATGGCAACAATTTGGAGTTTCTTACATATCTTTGTGTAAAACTTGTTAGTAGAATTATGGTAGATACAGAGAGAATATCGTTCCAGCTATTACAGGAAGTAACCTTAGATGTCTGGGAAAAACTTCCTATAAGAAATCACTGCCCACATAGTATTACCATTAAGAAGCCATTTATGGACTTGTCAACTTTCAACGGTCTCCAGTACTGCTTTCAGAGTTCCTCTGAAGGCTGGCCGTGGTGTCTTATGTTGTATTCCCAGCACTTTGGGAGGCTGAAGTAAGAGGATTGCTTGAGGCTGGGAGTTTCAGGTCAGCCTGAGCAATACTGAGACCTCCTATCTAAAAAAAAAAAAAAATTAGCTGGGTGTGGTTGTATGAGCCTGTAGTCCCAGCTACTTGGGAGACTGAGGCACGAGGATAACTTGAGCCCAGGAGTTTGAGGTTACATGTTAATGGAGTGACATGCTGTATAGGCAGATTTCCCTTACATTCCAATAAACTATGTAAGGTGGCCTGGGACAGTGTAGCTAAGGTAGATTACATTTTCCCTATTCTCTCTTCATGTGTGACCTTCCAGAAGCCATTACCTTTGGCCAAATAATAACTTTCCTGTAAAGGAAATAACTTTTCTTCAGGCAAAAATGTCTGAGTAGAGGCATTTCTCTCTTAAAACCTCTTAAGTAAGGATCTTCCATTTTTGATTGCACCATCTGGCAAGAGTGTTCACCAAACGATGATTAGGCAGGACGGCTCCATGAGCCGAGCCAGGGTCAGGAAATGGTCTGAGTGTGGTGTACCTGCTGCTTGTTTGACTAATGTGCTGTGTCTTATATGTTGAAATGTAGCTGCGGAGCTGATAAGCTTTCTGAACTATAAATAATTCCAGAAAATGAAATGATAGTAAAAACACTGGACAGATCTGGGACTTCTGCTTTTAAGAAATAAAAAGTCAACTGGATGGTAAATTGAGTGGACCATAATAATTTCCTGTTGTTTCTAGATCAACTTTTTCATTTTTAAGTATGAGGAAACTAAGGTCTAATTGGGTATAACTAGCCTAAGGTAAGCAGTTAATAAAACTAATTCAGACTTTTGAGCTCTTAGCCTTTCTAGTACCTGATTTTAAGCATTCAGAGACAATGGAGTCACCAGTCCACTTTATTATACTATAGAGTTTTATTATATATCTGTAGTACTACAAATGTACATTTGATATAAATTAATGTTTAATATTTATAAATTTTTGGTGTATTTTATTATAGATAGACACATATTTCCTTTGGGTTACTTAAATTATTCATCCAGTCCTGGAATTCTGGTTACTGTGTTCATGAATAAGGACTAAAATATAGTATATTGGACATATTTTCAAGAACTTTTTATTGTTAGGTTTCCTATTAAATTATTTAGGTGGAACAATAAAGTTAAATTATTTCATGTATGAATTAATAAAAGGATGCATGATTTTATTAGCATAAATTGGTGAAATTGTGCCATCTAGTGCCCTTTATTAAAAAGCAAAACAACTCAAAACAAAAAAAAAAACCCACTTCTTTTTAAGATTTATTTTTCAGTTCCTAGAATCTTAAATGTTGCAGATTAAACCGGAAAAGTGTATTCTAGGCACAGGAGAAAATTCTAACCAGTACCTAGGGATTAGTGTGGTCACTCTAAGCATTTCCTAACATTTGTTTTCTCCATCCAGTATAACATTCTCTGTGTGCATTAGTGAGGACAGGAGTAAGACGACTTGTAATGAGACTGAAAACCACTAAATAATGAGATTCTTGGTGGTTGGTGGTGGAAGGGAGGGAGGATCTCTTGGAGGCTGAAGTTTCTTTTCCCCTTCCTTGCCTTTCACCTGTCGACTGTGTGGCCACCGCAGTCCCTATCCTGAGAACTGGAGGAATCAGAGTTGTGTGTGTGTGTGTGTGTGTGTGTGTGCGCGCGCGCGCGGGTTTTGGTAAGAGGAGGAAAAGAGGAGTTACAGGTTGCATTATGACAAACAGGGGGAGTGTGAGGGAGAAGGTAAAGAAAAAAGATTCTTTTTTTTTTTTTTTAGTGTGCTGGTAGCTGATGTTAATTGATAGAAAGTTTTTGAGTCACATTTATCCAGATTTGGGTTTGTGTGAATTTGGAATTACCTAGGAGACTTAATTTTCATATGTTCATAAAAAGGTGGGGGAGCAAAGAAGAGTTAAATGTGGGTACCTTATAAAATTGTTGGGTGGAAACCTACTGATGTAATGAATATCAAGTCCTTTCAACTACAAATATGTTAGGAAAAATTTCTGCAGCTACCACCTGTACATATGCACATTACATTAGGTATTATGCCTGTGAAATTAAGCTAAAGGTTTACCTAGTAAGCTTCACTTAACTATTAACTATGTATCATCTTGTGACTTTTATTTTCTCCACATTCCTTGTGTCTTAGATTGCTATTTAACTTATGCTTTTGGAACCTGTGTCGACAATTATATATCCATATTTACATGTCTATAAAAATGTTTTGCGTAACTCTCAATGTCTTCCTCATAGTAAGTAATTGACAGATACTTGTTATTTACTGGGATTTGGTAGAATTTCCTTTACCATGTTTAAAGACACGTTGTTAACAAACCTTTTACATAACAATCATGAAAAAGAAGTATTCTTCATCAAACACCTGACATTTCATAAGCACTCATGTAACTTAAGGTAATTATTTAAGATTTTATTTTTTATTTTTAATTGTGGTAAAAACCACATAACATAAAATTTATAATTTTTAAGTGTATAGTTCTACTAGCATTAAAGTATAGTCATGTTTTTGTGCAATGGATCTCCAGAACTTTTTCATCTTTTAAAATTCAAACTCTACACTCCTTAAACAACAGTTCCAAATTTCCCTCTTCCTCCAGCCCCTGGCAACCACCATTCTACTTCACGTTTCCATGAATTTGACTACTTTAGAAATTTCATAAGTGGAATAACAGAGTATTTGTCTTTTTGTGACTGGCTTATTTCACTTAGTATAATGTCCTATAGATTCATACATGCTGCAGCATGTGACAGGATTGTCCTCCTTTTTAAGGCTGAATATTATTCAAGGTCATTATTTTTAAAGTACTTAGACTGTAATCAGAAGACTCAATCAATGAGAACTACAAGTCAATTTAATATGGTCTGTGTCCATAACAGAAAAATATAGCCACCTCTATTTAGTAAAACACTGTGTAATGCTGAGACAGAATTCCAAACAATTGAGAATCTTCTAAAACTATATGATGCAAGACAGTAGCTTTTAAAAATGCCATGTAAATATATTCTTAAATTTTTATCAACAATTTATAAGGTGAGTGAAATGAGATTTGAACCTCAATACCCACCTAGTTTCCATTTTTAACACATTTAATTAAAAGGATGAGAAATGTCAAATTCATCAATTTCCAGTCTTTTAAAAGCACATACATATTTTAAAATGACTTTTAATTTAGTTTTCGTTTGTCTTTCTTAGAAGGAAAAGTAAAATGCCTTACTATTCCATGTATATCTTTAAAAAGAATTTGTTATTTTCCTACCATTAAAAGAATAATTTTTACCTTTTTAGATGGTTGAAAAAATTTTTTAGAGAGTAATATTTCATGACATGTGAAATTCAACCCCCTCCCCCACACGAGCAAATTACCAGTAAATTGTTAAGTGGAACTTCTGAACCTAAGAAGACCCAACCCATAATGACCTATGATAAGGACGAGAGAGCAATCGAAAGATCAGGCTGCTGCATTTGCTTTGATCTCAAACTCAGTTTTTATGGGGCACAGAAAAACCAGCAGTTGCCACTTCTCCCAGGTAGGTAATTTATTATATACGATTTTGGTCAAAGGAAGACAGTATTTCAAAGACATTTCTGCACCCTCACGTTTATCACAGCACTATTCGCAACAGCCAAGATGTGGAATCCACTTGGATAAAGAAAATGTGGTATATATGCAATTGGAATACTATTCAGCTATAAAAAGAATAAAATCCTGTCATTTGCAGTAACATGGATGAGCCTGGGGGTCATTATGTTAAGTAACGTAAGTCAGTAACAGAAAGATAAATATTGCATGTTCTCACTCATATGCAGAAGCTAAATAAACTGATCTCATACAAGTAGAGAGTACAATAGTGGTTACTAGAGGCTGGGAAAGGTAGAGAGAAGGGAGGAATAGGGAGTGATACAAAATTATAGCCAGATAGAAATAAGTTTTAGTGTTCTATATAGCACCATAGGATGTCTATGGTCAACAATAATTTAATATATATATTCAAATAGCTAGAAGACAGGATATTGAGTGCTCCCAACAGAAACAAATGATAAATGTTTGAGGTGAAGGAGATGCTAATTACCCTGATTTGATCACTATGCATTGTACGTATCAAAACTCACTATGGACCCAATAAATATGTACATTTATTATGTGTCAATGAAAAAAATAAAAATTTTGCTTAAATATATGCATAAATGTATAGATGTATACCATTTTATAATAAAATTATAGAGTTTATTTTTTATGGATATGGGATATTCACAGATAACTTTCCAAAAAACTAATAATTCACATTTCCACTCTCTCTTATGAAATTATATTTTCTTGCATCCTCCCAGACAATAGGTTTTATTGGTCTTTTCAATCTTTGCCATTCTGGTGGGTAAAAAAGTTCTATTTCAGGCTGAGTGTGGTAGCTCATGCCTGTAATCCCAGCACTTTGGGTGGGCCAAGGCGGGAGGATAACTTTAGGTCAGAAGTTTGAGACCAGCCTGGGCAATATAGTTAGACCCCATCTCTAGAAAAAATAAAAATAAAAAAATTAGCCAGGCATGGTGGTGCATGCCTGTAGTCCTAGCTACTTATGAGGCTGAGGTAGGACGATCACTTGAGCTCAGGAGTTTGAGGCTGCAGTGAGCTATAATTATGTCAATGTACTCCAGTCTGGGTGACAGCAAAACTGTATCTCAAAAAAAAAAAAGTGATTTTTTATTGTGACCTTGATACAAATTTCCTCACTACTGTGGGCATCAATAGGCATTTTTGGCTATTTCAACTAGTTTCTCTGTGAATATCTTCTTTATATCCTTTTCTATTTTTCTACTGGATTTCTTCATCTTCCTGATAATTTTAAAGACTACATGATATAGTACAGATATTCAATTTCCTTGTGTGTTCTGTATTGCACATGTTTTCAAAGCTGTTGCCTACCTTTGATTTTTATTCATGGCATCTTATGTTACATAATAGCTTTAAATCTTGATATTGTTATATAACGATTATCTTTTTCTCTTAAAGCTTCTAAGTCTCTAGAGTTAAGCTCTCTCTTGCCCACATATATTATTTTCTAGATTTTTACACATAAATTTTATTGTTTTATTTGTTACATTTAAATGTTAAACATCTGGAAATTATTTTTCTAAATGTGCAATATAGGCATAAATTCTGTTTTCTTTTAAATGGATAGTCAGTTGTGCCAGAATTATTAAAGAGTCCATCCTTTCTCAATTAAAATATTATAAGATATTATACAATTGTCTTAAATGTTTACATATATTAGAAAACATTTCTAGTTTCTTTCTTTAAGAAATAAATCTCCTGATTTATTTGTCTTTTCTATGCCAAAACCACATTGATTCGATTATAATGGCTTTATAGCCAGTGTATCTTTTGATATTTGGAAATCAGAGTTATTCTTCACCATTCTTCTTTTACACAGCTCTCTATTCTCCCACATTATTATACCAAAAACCCAAGTGGGATTCTAACTGGAATTGTATAAGATTGTACACTAATTTTGGAAGAATTGCTATTTTATGGTGGTGTTTTCTCATTTAATTTTTCTATCTCTCCATTTGTTCATTTTTTCTTTATTTAGCTTCTATGCCTTTCCTATGCATAATTCTGTGTCATTATTTTTGTCAGTATTGTAAATGGGATTTTTTTTTCCAATTTCTCTTTTAGGTACTTGTTAGGATAGATAAAAGCTATTGATTTTTTATATATTTAACTTGAGTATGGCCACTACACTTAATTATCTTAATTGTAGGGTAATTTTAATATATTTTCCTGTCTTATTTTGGTATTCAAACACAAAACAAGCAAAAAGAGATATTTTTATATCTTGCTTTCCAATTATTAGCAGTTATTTTATTTTGCTGTGTTCAATAGGCACAACATCATTAAATAATAATTATGATACAGGCATCTCTATTTGTTTTTAATTTTAATTGAAATAGTTTTAGTACTTTGCTATTTAGGATAATATATGCTGGTTTTCATTTTTCTAAGTATTCTTTAGTATATTTAAATTGTATTCTTCAATTTAGAACGTAGAAGTCTCATTAGGAATAGTTCTTTGGTTTTATCAAATGCTTTTCTGCATCTATTGATATGAACACATATTATTTTCTCTGATAATTTTTTAATGTAGAAGATTATGTTATTGGTTTTCTAAAACTGAATCATCCTTGCAATCATAGAATATACTTATTTGGTCTTAATGTATTATTCTTAAAAAGCATTGCTAGATTCTGTTTGCTATTATTTTATTTGATTGTTTTGATATATATTAATGATGGAGATTAACTGCTTTATTCTTTTTTGGTAGAATCTTGATCATGTTTTGGTATTAAAGTTAATTGAGAAACGAATCAAATTTTTCATCTTGTGTTTATATGTAATTATAATTTTGTGTTAATATATTTTTTTAGCAGCACATTCATTCCAGACTATTGACTCTTCAAGAAATATTTGCCACAATGAAAGATAATAAAAAAGATTTACTTCTCTCACTTAAAAATATTTCCCAATCTTCAAATACTGTGCACCGTTCTGGTTACTGAACCCTAAGAAGGAAATAATACCTGGGAAATATGCAGAGAAAAGCAGCCACAGTGATCAAGGAAATAGATTTTCATACTAAAAACTTTTGAACACATTAACTGCCTATGAGTTGTATTTAACTGAAGCTAATTTTGAGCCCAGGGTCTTGTGAAGCATATATAACTCATGTCTCTTCACCTTGGGAAGCACATGTTTCAAGTTGCATATCACTCACACATGGAAAACAATAAAAATAACAAAATTTTCATTAAATTAGGAAGGATTGTTTTGTTTTCGAAGTTTTATTATTCTCTCGAATAATAAAACACCATGACCCCAAGGAAAAGTTTTTTTTTTTTTCTAATGTGGCAGTCAATGTGTTAAAGAAAGACTTTCAAGGTTTGTAAATGAGCTAGGAGAGACCCAATAAAGAACTCCTTTTGTCTAGGGTTAAGTTTAGTGGCCAAAAATCATATCAAAGCATATAAAACTTGCATTACCACTTCCATTTCCAATCTCAAACCCAAACATGTACATGTGGGGAAAGAGCAGGCTGCTATAGGCGAGCATGGCCACAGGACAGGGTGGGAGTCTGCATCAGTATCTACAGCAACCATGGCCTAGACCTGAATTTGCTCTCTGGGTTGATATCCTTGTTTGGATCATCAAGGGCAAATGACGTCCTTAAGGAATGTTCAACAGGAGTTGAATTTACAAGCATCACTGGATCATTCTCCAAAGCATATGGATTTTTCTCTTTTTACCTCTATGAGTTTCTTCTTCCCAATTATGTCATAGTAAATGTATTCTAGGTTTTCTGAATAGGTATTGGTGACAGCTTGGAAAATAAGGTTCAAATAACATTGAGAAAACTATGAGGGTTTCTCTAAGAATGCAGGGAGAATTAAAGTCAGTGAGAAAAGGATCACTGATCAGTATCTAGTTTCTGAGATACTTAGAAAGAGATTTCCAAAATACTGTGATATTTGTTTTCTTACTATTTTATGCATCTTACTTGTCACCTCTCCTTTTGTATTATATTATGTCTCTTTCCCCATTAGATAGAGAATACCTGAGGACAGGGACTTTTTTGTATCTTTGTTCCCCAAAACTTAGCAGAGTATGGAACCTACAGTGTACATCAATAAGTGTTTTTTAAGTGAATAATTAATTATTCAGCTAGCTATTGAATAGAAAAAAGGTATTGTATTACAAATACATCTTCGAGAGCCATATAGCCTTTTTGGAGAGTATTTTAACATATATAGCACAATTAAGCCATGGTAATTGATGCACAAAATGAATTGGCAAATTGTGTATGTATTACAGAGTATAAATACTACAAAAACTTGTAGTAGGGACAAATGAAGGTACTGTATAGTTCATTTGGGGGCTAGACATGGTCAAGGTAGGATTTGCCTAAGCCTTTAGGGATGTTTCGAATCTAGATAGGATTCTTGCTGGGAAAAACAGCCTGAGACAAGTAGAGGTGGATTCTGACACAAAGTCCTTAAGACCTAAGGAGAAGCCTACAGAATAATTCCAAACCACTCTCTCTGATCCTTTTGCTCAAGGTTAAGAGACCCATTGGTTGACGGGGTGGACTGGATGTTCTCAATGCCTTTGCTTTGTAAACAAAGAGACAAATCAGTATTGCCATTGCCTGGCATCTGCCAACAGAAGCAGCCTTTTAGTCACTTAACACTTACTTGACTTCAGCTGGTGAGCTTTTCCGCTCGGTCCCTGGGTCCCCATTTCTTGTCACCGCCCCGTCCCCTGGGTTTCTCGCACGAGTTTGGATTATCTGCGGGATAAGATCAGAGGTGCTTTTGCTCTGTGGGTGCACGTGTAGCTGTAGCAGGAGTGGGGGGCTGAGCTTGCGGGATCCAGGGTCTGCTTGGCATGACTGCTTTCCTCCCTAGCTCTTCCTAGTCGCCTGATTTATAGGGCAAGTGGATCCAGGTCAGCGTAGTGTCCTCAGTCCCCTCACCCCTTCTAATGCGTTTTCTAGGACTCACCTGCACAGTCAAAAAAACCCGGGACCTAAAGCAGTTCTCGCCGTGAGAAATACTCCCGCCTTCTCCTACAGGGCGCGGAGGGCGGGGCGGGGCCCCGACGGGAGTGAGCGAGGAATGGCTGGAGCCTCGCTGTGCGCATGCTCCGAGAGCTCCGCGCGGGAAGGTAGCTTCGAGACTCTTCCTCAGGGTTCTGGGACGGAAGGAAATGGGCGGGGCCAGGGCCGGAAGTGCAGGGGCGAGCGCCTGCCCACTAATCGTCGATGGAGGAGCGGCTGAGCTCTGCGGTGGTGAACTCCTGATTGTTTGGGAGGTCTAATGCCTGGTCTCCTTTTCGTTTTACCTCAGGGCTGGAAAACTTGAGGGAAATTTGATACCAAGGAGCGGGTGGGGAGATAACTCCATGCGCTAGTTCCAGTATTTAGGGACGTTCTGCCCGGGCCTCCTCAGACCAGTGCTTCCTTTTGCTCCACACCTCCTCTGCCTTGTTTTTAATCCCTTTTCAGCACCCGTGATCCTAGCGGCCTCCGACATTATGTATGACCGGGCCCCCCGCTTGCTCAGGTTGGCTGAAGGCGGCAGCACAGAGGCCCATGTGGGCCCTGGGTCCTACCAGGTTCCGTTCCGGAAGCAGCAGGCCGCAGGTAAGATGTCATGGAAGGCCAGCCGCCCGTGACAGGCACCTCACGTTCAGCCCGCTCCACTTCTGTGTGCCTGTGGTTCAACATAAAGTGAAACGGTACCACTTTGTGAGTATAATAAAACAGGAAGCAGGCAGGGAAAACACGACCCTTATTTTACAGATGGGAACTGATAGTATCACTTGTCCCGTTTCACAAGGCTGGTAAGCATATGACTAGGAGTTTGTTTGTTTGTTTGTTTGTTTTTTTGAGACAGAGTCTCACTCTGTTGCCCGGGCTAGAGTGCTGTGGCATCAGCCTCGCTCACAGCAACCTCCAACTCCTGGGCTCAAGCGATCCTCCTGCCTCAGCCTCCCAAGTAGCTGGGACTACAGGCATGTGCCACCACGCCCGGCTAATTTTTTCTATATATATTTTTAGCTGTCCATATAATTTCTTTCTATTTTTAGTAGAGACGGGGATCTCGCTCTTGCTCAGGCTGGTCTCGAACTCTTGACCCCGAGCTATCCACCCGCCTCGGCCTCCCAGAGTGCTAGGATTACAGGCGTGAGCCACCGCGCCGGCCCAGGCAGATACTTCTTATCTGACCATCCCCATTTTTCTTTGAATATATACTTCGTGGGAGCCCCTTTTCCCCACATTCTGTGAAGAAAAGCCATATGCTTGAAAAGTGGAGTGGGGATAGATAATTTAAATAATTATTTGCTCTCATTTGTTTGCAGTTAGTGATTTAGTCAAAACTTTTAATAAATACTTCAAGCTGTTTTCCTCATTTTTCTATTACGATGATTTTCTGGAGCTTGATACCGACCAAATAACAGTTTTTCTTAACCTGAATTTTCCTGTACCTACACTATGTATTTTTAAACAAATGCTAGGATCTATTATTCTGTTGACATAACAGATCATGGCATCTACATCATTTTCTCCTGGTTCTTTTTCCAACTATTGTTTTGGAAAAGTGTATGACACAGGGTTGGGACCTAACAAACATTTGTTAAGTGCTAAATCAGGGAGTCATTTTCATCCCCTCTCCAAAAAAATCATTCATAGTCTTCTTTAAAGGTTTTCATTTTCCCAACACCTTGTAAATGTTTATATGCCATACTTAATATCCTTTGCTTGTTGTTGCTTTTCTCATGTGTACTTTCTCATTCATATCCATAGCTTCAACGACAATCCATATTGATTATTATAACTCTCAGAAGAAAGACTTTAGACATATAGATGATTTATGTCTCTAAGATGAGCTTTCTCCTGACTTACAGACCTTCAGCATTGCCAATTACTTTTTTGAACATCTCTACCTGGATGGTCTCTGGTATCTGAAGTTCTAAGTGTCTGAACTTAATAATTTTCCTCAGCAATACTGGCCCCTTTAAAAAAATTCCCTATGAGTCTGTTATAAACTTTAAGCTTTGGAATTATTCTGTAGTCTTTTCTCCCTGACCACTCTCTCTGATTATTAAGACCTAATGATTCTATCCTCTCAATGTCTCTCTAATTGGTCCCCCTTTTCCATTTAACTACCCTTGATTTAGTTCAAACCCTCATGAATTCTATTCAGAATTAAACTGATAAAATAGAACTTGTTTCCCTTTATATCAGTCTCCAATCTATCTTCTGTCTTGTGGTTAGAGTGATCTTTCTAAGATATAATTATTTGTAAAAAACGAAAAAAATCCTTTGTAACATCAAGGTTGAAATCTGAACTCCTTAATATGGTGCATAATGTTCTTTTGTTCTTTTATATTCTAATCCCTAATGTGATCAGGGATTACCTGATCTTTCCTGGCACCCACACTTCCACCTACACTTGACCTGCATTTCAGCAATCCTAGCTTTACAATTTTCCCAAGTTCATGCTCATTCATCTCTATGCCTTTGAACCTGCTAGTCCCTCTGCTCAGTATGCTCTGTCTTCCTTCTTTACCTACTTCTGTTCTTTGAGACTCAGCTAAAGTGAGTTGTTCTCTGACTTTGGTCTTTCTCAGGTTTTTTCTCTCTGACTCTTTAATGAACCTTTTATAGCACTTTGATCCTATATTGTAATTAATGTTAATTATCTGGCAGCCCCACTAAAATGTGAATTGAACATATAAGTGCTCAATTAAAAACAAACAGTAATCTTGAAATAAAGTTAAAATCTAATGAACCATATATAGCAGAATTTAAAACTCATAACTTGTGTTAGTTCTGCTTTGAAGGGAGTAACTAAGGTATGGCAAGGCCTTTTTTTTTTTTTTTTTTTTTTAACTGTTTTATAGGATTGTGTCTTGTTGACCTATGAGAGAAACTAGGAAATTTCATGCTTGGTAAATTTGAGCCACTGCATACTATAGATCCTTGTTTTACCAATGCTGGTAATCAATAGAAGGAACAGTTGTCTCTTTAGTGATTACTAGATTTCTCTGGTAACATAATTAAAAAGTATCTAGCATCTTTTTCCTAGGTACTTTCTACCTCACTAGTCTTTAAGACCAATAACATTAGACTATGCAGAATATATAGAGTTATTTAAGTTAAGGGTCCAGGTACATTTTATAGAGTATGATATGGGAAGAGCAGATGTGACTTTATATAACTTACTTGTTACCTGGAACTTCACAAGAAGAGAGGAACTTAGACCCTTAGATGCAGATACTTTTTATTCCCAACCTTTCTCTCTCCTAACCATCACTCTCCTCTTAATATAGCCTGCTTGGTTAATACTCCAGTGCACCGTGTCCGCATTTTCCTTAGGAAATTCTTTCCACCTTAATTTGAAACTCCATTTCTTTGACTTTAGGCCACTTGATCAGGGAGAATCTCTTCTACCCTATCCCTTGCAAACTGAAAGGGATTGGCCTAAGCTGCTCTGCTTTCCGCTTTCACAAAGTGGGAGAGAGAATGGATACTCAGATTCCAGATTAGTGAGAGCTGTGCCTGATTTTCTCACAATTATCTGAGAAGCAAACATCTCTTATCAAAGTAAATTTTCCCCAGAGACAACCAGCCTGGTATAATGTGATAAAAACATATTCCTTTTAATAATGTGACTGCTCCTGGCATTATTGTGCTAAGTAGTATTTCATGGCTTTTTGAGCTTATCTGCATAACAAACGGCACCCCACATTAGCTGTGTATTGGTTATCTATATTGGTTCTCTATTAGTTATATAAGCTGGGTGACATCATCTCCTAATTATATTCTCTCCCAGATTTTTTCTTTGATGGGGAGTAGTTAGCTTTATCTGCCACAGAAGAATTAGTTATCCATGGTCTTATACACATGCCTATGTGCTTATGCCAACAATGATGATTTTATCTTATTAGCCAATCAGATTATAGGGAGGCTGCATCAGAGAATGCAATCTATCTTTATTTAAGTTTAAATAAATGATATGTATGTGATTGCTATATATGTTGATACACCTGAAGATGAGTACATGTTTCAAAAACTTAAGTTATTGCTTATATGTGAAAAATGCCCTTTTCTTTGTTTTGTGGCTGTAGTTGTGGCTATTGAACTTGTCCTTTAATCACATAGTGTCTACCTTCTTTCTCAGAATGGACTGACTTTTATTGCTTCATGCCAGTTTGATTTATCATCTGCTGTTGGCGCCTCAAACTCTATATCCCCAACTGAACTCATTTCTTTCTTCTCACATCTTTTCCTCTTCTGTATTCTTAATTTCTTCTGTCAGTTTGATTTATCATTTGTAGTTGGCACTTCACATGTCAATATATCCATGTGTCCCAAATCAAACTCCACCAACCCTAATTCCCCAGAATACTCTTTTTCTATATTTTATGTCGAAATTATTAGCAGTGCTTTTTGTGGTGTAATTGTTTGTCTGTCTGGCTGTCCCACTATTTGAGGCCAGGGTCTTATCTTATTCATCATTGTATCTTCACTGTCTATCATATATGCAAATCTTCCATACATAAGAAAGCATCCAATATTAATGAATGACTAAAGGTACAGTTTAGAATATCACTTGTTAATTCTATATTATTGTTTACTATGCAGGGCACTATGATAGCGTGACCCATCATCTTCGTTTGTCTGAGGCTGTCCTAGTTTTAGTACTAAAAGTCCTATGTCCTGGGCAAACTGGGAAAGTTGGTCACCCTAACTATAAACATAAGGCATACGGCTCTGAGTAAAACAGATAAGTTCCTTCTCTCATGGACTTTATCATTATAAACATTTTAATTTTTTAAAAAATGGTTTCATTTATTTATCAACATTTTTTATAAAGATAAGGTCTCACTGTGTTGCCCAGTCTGGTAACAAACTCCTGGCCTCAAGTGATCCTTGAACCTTGGCCTCCCAAAATGCCAAGCGATTACAGGTGTGAGCCACCATGCCTGGCCGATTTTAATTTTTTTGTGGTTTTACTTGTGCTCAAAATTTCACATATACTTGAATCTTATTGACAAAGGAGTCTATATAATTAATTTTGGAAAGTTTCAATGAAGATTGTATGAGTGCTGCCTGTCTTGACTCTCTGTTGCCTAATTCTTTCATATATATCATATATATTAACATATATATATAGCAACATCAATAATAATGTTGAATACATGGGCTATTGTGTGTGTGTTCCATTTTTATATGAATTGCAGTACTCTGCAATTAACTTTACATTTGTTTGGGTAGATTCAGTTAGGGGCTCTGCCATGTTCTGATGACGACTACCTCAGAAGTAGCCCGAGTTTAGCTTTCTTAATGTTCATATCTGTTTATCTCACCTTAATGTCTGTATGAACCTAAGCTTAAAAAAACCTCCTTCAATTGTGAAATATAGTATTAATACTTAAATAGAAAATCACATAAACTATCATTCAGTAAAAACCATACTTCCAGTATCCACACAACCATTCTGTTTTTCACTTTTAGTACAGTACAGTATTCAATAAATTACATGAGCTATTCATCATTTTATTATAAAATAGTCTTCATGTTAGATGATTTTGTCCAAATTTAGGCTAATGTACAGGTTCTTAACGTTGTTTAAGGTCTACTAGGCTAAGCTATGATGTTCAGTAGGTTAGGTGTATTAAATGCAGTCTTGACTGTGATATTTTCAATTTATGTGGGGTTTATTGGAAAGTAACCCCACCATAAGTTGAGGAGAATCTGTGTTTTTTAAAGGGACTAAGAATGGAGAAAAAATGTCTTTTGTTAGCCCACATAAAATTTATTGTTTATCACATCAGTGTATTTTTTATTTCAGAGATTTGATTTGGGTTTTAAAAAAAATATCTTTATCTTCTCATCATGTTCATCTTTCTTCTACCTTGTTGAATATATTAAGAATATTTCTAATATTTAAATGTTCTTGTCTGCTAATTTCATTTTCTCATTTCTAAATCCATTTCTGTTCATTGACTTTTCTCCTGTTGATGGATCATATTTTCATGCCTCTTGGAAGCACACTCTCTGGTAATTTGTATGATTCACTTTATATGATCTGTAGCTTGGTGTGTGGGGGGTTGTGTGTATATATTTATATGTGTTTTTTTTGGTTGTTGTTTTTTTTTTTTTTTTTGAGACAAAGTCTCGCTTTGTTGCCCAGGCTAGAGTGAGTGCCCTGGCGTCAGCCCAGCTTACAGCAACCTCAAACTCCTGGGCTTAAGCGATCCTGCTGCCTCAGCCTCCCGAGTAGCTGGGACTACAGGCATGCGCCACTATGCCCGGCTAATTTTTTCTATATATATTTTTGGTTGGCCAGATCATTTCTTTCTATTTTTAGTAGAGACGGGGTCTCACTCTTGCTCAGGCTGGTCTTGAACTCCTGAGCTCAAACGATCCACCCGCCTTGGCCTCCCAGAGTGCTAGGATTACAGGCGTGAGCCACCACACCCGGCCTGTATGTGTGTTTTGAATGAAATCCATATCTTGTTTTTTGGCCACATAACCTGATTTGGAATGCTTCACTAGTGTCCTTGGTTTCTTAGCTCTAACAGACAACTGTTGCCTTTTCAACATGAACCTTGGCTTACTTTTAAGGATTTATGCTTTTGTAGTCTTTGTTACTTATCCGAAGATGTTTCTTCCTTTTCTTTTATTTCCTTCCTTCCTTCCTTTCTCTTTCTCTCTCTCCCTCCCTCCCTTCCTTCCCTTCTTTTTTTCTTTCTTCTTTTCTTCTTTCCTCCCCTCTCCTCCCCTTTTCCTTTCCTCTTCCTTCCCTTCCCTTCCCTTTCCCCTCCTCTTTCTCTTTCACTTTTTCTTTCTCTTTCCTTTCTTTTTCCCCTGCTTTGGGGGTGCCAACTGAAACCATCAGTTGCTGTTAATAAATTAACACTTAAAGAGTTTTAACATTATCCACGAAGCTTTTCCTAATCACCTCAATGTAGATGAGAAATTTCCTTCTTTTTGAATTTCTGAGCATTTGTCTTTCGTTATGGTATTGGAGATGTTTTTTCTTGTTTAAAATTATTTTAATATTTTCTTAATGTTTCAAGACTTTTTTTAAACTATAATGTCTGTATTTTACTTACCTCTTTTATGCTGTAATACCTAACCCAAATAAATAATTCTTCATTTCAGTTGCATTTTAATACATGAGAACCTTAAAAGAAACATAATATTTCTAGTTTTAAATAGAGTGTATTTTATTATTAGTTCAGATTATCAAGATTTTTGCTATAGTAATTATCACCATAAATTCTTACAGTTGCACACATTTTCCTTTAGTGTACAAGATTTAGGATACAAGTTTTGAGTCCTTACTTTCATTCTTTAATTACCTGTTGAATATAGTTGTTCTATTCTGTTCCATCTCTTTAGTATCCATGTTGCTTAAACTGTACTAATTTTCTCAATACT
>CM052454.1:9341890-9358902 GCA_028533085.1 Varecia variegata | reverse complement strand
GTTCAATGTCTGTAGTGAATATGAAGTAAGGAAAATTATAAAACCACCTGAGTAGTTTACCTATATGTAGAGAAAACTGTGTTAAGTACTATTAATAATACAATGAAATTAAAAACATGATTCCTGAAATTAAAAAGCTTAAAATTTAGGTGGGAGAGAGACATATAGGTAGCTACTAATGCAAGACAAAATGTAACAGGTGCTAAATGAATGATCATGTAATTAAATGCCACAGGAATTTAAAGGAGGACTGCTGTATTATGCAAAGGTATAATGTACAGAGGATTTATAGAGAAGGTTGGTCTTGAGAGAGGCTTTGAAAAAAAGGATTGGAATATGCATTCCAAGCATGGAGTGTTATATGAGTGGAGATATAAAAGTGGGATTTTATAGAAGGCAATGATAAAATTATTTTAACTGGAGTGAAGAATTTATGTAGAAGACTATTAGGTGGTATGTTTGGAAAGGTACGTTGGTATTATGTAATTAATAATGTTTACACCAAAGGCCTACTCCTTTGAAATAAATATTATCTAGGGGACTTTGGTCATTGTTTATTTAGAGTGTCCCTTCTTCTCTTGCCATAATGTCTTTACATAGCTCATATTAATTATATTTTAATCAGTTCTTTGTTTAGGAGGGCATAATTTAGGGCTAAGTACTCAACTGAATAATGTCAATGCAATGACAATAGGATTAAGTCTTACAAGTGTATTTAAATATCTGATATTTCATGTGTGATAGCAAAGTAAATGTTCATTTACTCATGCAGGGATTTATCACTTACTGAGTGACTATGTGTGCCATACACGATGCTCGATCCTGGTCATACATAGCAGATAAATCACTGCTTCCTGATTTTAACGGGAAGTAATGAATGAAATTCAGTACAATATAGTTCATGAAATAATATATTAGAGCCATAATACAATGTTCACTAGTAGCCAGGGAAATGATTAAACTTGATCTTGAAGAAGAATTCACTAAATAGTTAAAAAGAATGAGAAAAAACATTCAAGGCAGAGAAAACCATGTAAGTAAAGACATTGAGGTTTTTAGTACCATGATATGTTCAGGGAAGAACAAAGTTCTTTGGGATGTTTGGAGTACAGAATCTGAGGCAGTGTAGTAGGGATAGAAGCTGAAGAAGGAGATAGGGGCTATATTTTTGAAATCTTGACAGCATGCAAATACTTTTTGAAAGTACTGAATGGAAAGGAACCCATTCAATGCTTTCCTGTTTTAATTTGGTAATTAATCTCCTAAGTGTCACTGGAACTACTTAATAGCTGTCTTTAAGTGGTAAAAAACAAAATTCTACCAGCATTAGTATGTTTATAACGTAATTTTCCACATAACTAAATCCTTTAAATGCCAATACTTTTATTTGATTTTTTGTTTGTTTGTTTTTCTTTTGAGACAGAGTCTTGCTTTGTTGCCTGGGCTAGAGTACAGTGGCAGCATCATAGTTCACTGTAACCTCAAACTCCTGAGCTCAAGCTAGCCTCCTGCCTCAGCCTCCCTAGTAGGTAGGACTACAGGCATGTGCCACCACATCCAGCTAATTTTTAAAAAATTGTTTGTATATTATTTTAACTTGGATTTCATTATGTTGCTCAGGCTAGTCTCGAATTCCTGGCCTCAGGCCATCCTCCTGCCCTGGTCTCCCAAAGTACTAGGATTACAAGTGTGAGCTACCACACCTGGCCTATTTGATAGGTATTATATTAGTGTTTCTAATATGTTACTCCTTCCTGTTTTTATTTAAATTATAAAATATTTTACATTAAGCAAACTTTGAAAAAAGGATAATCATCCTAAAACTTCTAACCCTTAACATTAATAGTCTGTTAATTTTTTCATAGTTCTTTTAGCATTAAATCATATATGTCTATGATTTTATACATTTATATATAACTTCACATAGCTCACATAGCTATATTCATAATTCAATTTTATATTTTGCTATTTCCATTTAGCATTATATCATAGACATTTTCCTGCTATATAGTCTGTATAATTACATATTTATACAAGATAATATGGAAACAAGTCAGGAGCTGGAAAGGAATGAAGCCAGGAAATGTTACTGAAAAATATTAAGTTTGTTTTTGCATGGCAGAACTATAATAGTATGATTGTTGATGTGGCCATAGGATTGCCTGTTTTCAGAATCAGTAATAATATGGCTTTACTAAGCAAGATAAATAACAGACCCAAATGAGAGAGAATCCTTGCTTCTTATAGTAGCTTTAATAGTAATGGTATATATTCTTTTGGTTTATAAGATGAGATGAGACTTGAATTCACTCCTTTACATTACTTTTACAAAACAAACATTTTTGCTTTATATTATGAAACTTGTTAAGTCAATATTTAATAGTTGCCTTTTAGTAAATTTTAATATTTGGTTCTTCATTTCCTCTTCTCTTGCCTTGAGTAAATAATATAAAATGTTTTTCTTAAAGAAAATTTCAAGAGCACCTACAGTTACCAGAAGTGTTGATGTTCCTTCAATTCCTTCTTGTGCGAAGTCATGTGGTTATCGTATTAATGAGGATGACAGTATTACAAAATGTTTTCCACCTGCTAGTGATAGTACACTAGGTCCAGCATATTACAAACCTCAGTTTGTAAGTATAATGCATTTCATATTGACAATTGGAAGATTGTTAATGATTGTACTTGTTTTAGTTAATGTAATACTAACTGCAGTAACAAGTAGACCCCTAAATTTCAGTGACTTAATACAATAGAATTTTTTCCCTCTCATTTATGTGAGCATTTGTTCTTGATAAATGACATTCCTCCTTGTAGAGATTCAGGGACACAGGCTTATTCCATTTGTGTTTTTATCACCCCCTATGGCTTGCATCCAGCTGCATCCAGCTGCAGAAGAGGACAGAGAATTATGAGTAGAAAGTTGCTGTAGGCTAGGCCTGGAGCTAAAGCTCAGTCACCTGGTCATAGTTAACTGCCGAGGAGGCTGAGAAATACAGTCTGTCTATCTAGAAGGAAGAACAAATGGGTGTAAATTACTAGAAGTCTGTCCTACAGTGTATAATCATATGTAATTCATAGATATTCTTTTTCTGAATTAGAAAAGATTTTTTATTTATTTTATGATTGTACAAAAAAAAAGGGAATTTCTCTCTGATTGAAAATCAGACATAATATAGCCAATCCATCTATCCAGAGTTTAAATTTCAGACATGGCCAGAGTTGAGTCAAGATTTCATTCAGCCAGTTGAAATATGTGAGTTATCCATGAATGCAGATACTGAATATAGATGGTATGTCTGGCTTTACTCACTTACAAGCCAGAAGTACATAGTACTTTAAATCTTCCTCTGGAAGAGGAAAACCTAGTGAGGAAAATGGCAAAAATTAAGCATAGATTTAAGGAAAGGATACAGAGACATGTTGGGCAAAGAAAAGGTATTCTCAGTATTTGGCTTGACCAGTCATTCCCGATATTCTGCAGTTATTTGTTTGTATTTATCTTCATCTTTGGGCTTAGCCTCACGCACCTTCAAAAAGCATTTGGTTTGTGGCAATAGGTATACTGGGAAGTTTTGGGGGTCTTAAATCCTTTGAATTGTTAATATCTTTTTTCTCAAAATATTTTAATTATAATCTATATAATGTATCAAACACATAGGTAGTATGAAAATAATAATGGATATTCATGTATCCATCACCCAGATATAACACATTAAAATTTTGTCACACTTGAATTAGCTATATTTTAAAAGATATATGTTATTACAGTTTTTACCCCATTCCCCTCTCTCCATCCATCTCCTTTTGCCAAAGTAAACATTAAACCTTTATTACATACTGATACACTAATATATATTTTTATAATTTAAAAAATTTAAATAAATATTATACAGTATGTATGTTGCTAGCTTTTTCACTTGATGTTGTATTTTTCATATTTAACCAGGCTGGAGTACAGTGGTGTGATTATAGCTCACTTTGAGCTCCTGGGCTCAAGAGATTCTCCTGCCTCAGCCTCCTGCTTAGCTAAGACTACAGGCACATGCCCCTGTGCCTGGCTAATTTTTCTTATTGTTTGTAGAGATGGGGCCTTGCTATGTTGCTCAGGCTGGTCTTGAACTCTTGGCCTCAAGCAATCTTCCCACCTCGTCCTCCCAAGTGTGAGCCACCACAGCTGGCCTCTTGACCATATAGATATATTAGATCTAATTCATTCATTGTTCCCAGTTAGATAAGTTTCTTTTTTAAAAGATAATTTAAAATGTTTAAATAGGCTGGGCATGGTGGCTTATGCCTATAATCCTAGCACTTTGGGAGGCCAAAGTAGGAGGATTTCTTGAGGCCCGGAGTTTAAGACCTGTCTCTACAAAAAATAGAAAAAAAATTATCCGGGCATGATGGCATGCAATTGTAGTCCCAGCTACTCTGGAGGCCGAGGCAGGAAGATCATTTGCACCTGGGAGTTTGAGGTTGCAGTGAACTATGGTGACACCACTGACTCTAGCCTGGGTGACAGCAAGATCCTGTCTCAAACAAAAAAAACCCAAAACCAAAAAAAAAAAAAACAAACAAAACCTTGAAAATCATAGTTTTTATGAAGGAAAAAGGAAGCAGGCAAAGAAAAAAAAATTGAAATAGTTCCAGACTTATGGAAAAAAGTTGCAATAATAATAATAATCCTTATGTACCCTTCATCCAGATCCTGCAGTTGTTAACATGTAACACATTTTTTTTCTCATTTTTTTCTCCCCATATATTTATATTATTATTTTTAGTAAGTCATTTGAGAGTACATTTTGGACATAAATCCTCTTTACCCATAAATAATTCAGTGTAAGTATCCTAAGAAAAGGCATTCTCTTTTACAACCAATTATAAAAATTAAGATATTTCATTTATATATTATCTAGTCTATAGATCTTTTAAAAATACTGCTAATTATCTCAATTATATCCTTTATAGAAAAAAAATTTTTGGTTCAGAGTCCAATCTGATATTACATGATGCATTTAGTTGTCATGTCTCTTTAGATTCCTTTAGATTGGACTGGTTCTGTAGTCTTTCATTTGTGTTTAATAATCTTTACTTTTTTGGACAGTATAGGTTAGTTATTTTGTAGAATATGCCTCAATTATGAGTTTGTATATATTTTCTTATGAATAAATTAAGGTTATATATTTTGACAGGGATACTACAGAAGAGATATGTTCTTAATGCGTCACATTAAGAGGAACAAGATGTTTATTTATCTCATAATTGATGTTAACTTGAGGTGGTATCCTCTAGTTTTATCTCCTGTAAATTAAATATTTTTGGAGAGTTACTTTAAGACTAAATAGGTATCCTATTCCTCATCAAATTCTCACCTATTAGTTTTAATATCCATTAATGTTGCCTGACTCAGTTTACTGTGATATTTATCAAATGGTGATTTTTTAACTGTATTTTTTTAAAACATTTATTTGTTGGCACTTTAAAGAAGAGCTTTGTCTTCTTTCCTATATGTGTTTATAGCAGTATAGATTTATGAATTTCTATTTTTACTCAAAGGTTTATAATCTGTTACTCTCATTATTTATTTTGAGGCTTCAATGATCCCAGATTTGAGCCTTGGGAGCCTCTCAGGGCATTTCTTGTGTCCTTTCAACATGTTCCTATCATTCTTTGAGCATCATTTTCTGGTGTAATAAGAAGTTCCAAGTTCATCTTGTTCTTTTCCCTGCCCTAGCTTTGAAATCAGATTTTTAAAGAGCCCTATTTCCATAGTAGAAAATTGTTTTTCAAAAGGAGATGTTTATACTAGGTACTTGTATTGCTACTGAGGTGTCATTGCTTCTAGGTTATCTCAATGGACAGAGATAGAAATCTATACTTCTTATCTATCTGTGTATTAAAAACTTTGAGTTTATACTTATACCTCCAATTTCAATCCAACACCACAGGTTTATTCTAGTCCTTCCCTTTCCATATTTGAGCTCCCCTTTTCCACAGTGAGAAGCCTAGGTGCCATCATCTTCAATCATGTACTTATTTGCTTAATCTATCGTACACTGAAGGTAGTTTCAGAATTGGTAATCCATCACTGCACAGAACAGACTTAAGAATGTACAAGCTCTTACCTCTAGGTGGTCTTGAAGCTCTACACAAGCGGGAAGTAAGGGCTAAGACAGACATTTAAACCGAGGGCTTGTGCAGTGAAGATGTGCTCCAACACATGCACAGAGCACTTTTGTAAAAGTTGGAGACTTACTTGTTCAAGACATTTTACACATTAACTGCCATGTGAGTTGTATTTAACTCATGCTAGTTTTGAGCCCAAGGCCTGATGAAGCATATGTAACTCGCATATGTCTTCACCTTGGGAGCTGTGAGAACTATTTTCCAAGTTGTGTATGACTCAATGCACAGAAAACAATTAAAAAAAAACATTTTTTTCATAAAATTAGAAAGGATTGTTTTGTTTTTGAAGTTTTTATTCTATTTTTGTAATGAAACACTGTGGCCTCAAGGAAATTTTTTTTTCCAGTGTGTTAAGGAAACGTTTGTCCAATCATTACTTGACCACCCAGCTAATCAGGATGACACTTCATTGTACACACGTGAAAAAAGACACAGAGTTTAGAGAATTAGTCCAGGAAAAATCACTAAACAAACAAACCCTGGGAGAAGGAATTCTGATTTTCAGAGTTGTCACATTATATTATACAAAATATCCAATTTCAACAAAAAATTAAGAGACATGTAAAGAATATAAAATATATGGCCCATACACAGAAAATAAACTGTTCTTGAGGAAGTCAAGACATTGGACTTACTAGACAAAATCTTTAAATCAGCTATTTTAAATATATTCAAAGAAATAAAGGAAGCTATGTCTGAAGAACTAAAGGAAAGTGTAAGAACAGTGTCTTACCTAATAGAGAATATCAATGAAGAGAGAGAGATTTTAGGAAAAAACCCAAGTAGAAATTCTGGAATTGAAAAATACAATAGTGGAAATTAAAAATTTACTGGAAGAATCCAGCAGCAGATTTGAACTGGCAGAAGAAAAAAAATCAGTGAACCTGAATACATGTCAATTGATATTGTGCAATTTGATGAACAAAAAGAAATTAGGTTGAAGGAAAATAAACATAGTTCAGAGCCTGTGGGACACCATCAAGCATCTCAACACATGCCTAATGGGAATCCCAGAAAGAAAGGAGAAAGAGAAAGGGGCAGAGAATATTTGAAAAAATAAGGGCTAAAAACATCCCAAATTTGATGGAAAACATTAATGTACATAAGGAAGAAGCCCAACAAACTTCAAGTAGGATAAATGCAAAGAGATGCACACCAAGACATTTAATGGTTGTTGAAAACCAAAGACAGAATTTTAAGAGCAGCAAGAGAAAAGTGACATATCATATACAAGGAATCCTCAAAAGGATTAACAGATGACTTATCAGAAACCACGAGACCAGAAAGCAGTGGAATGACGTATTTAAATTGCTGGGAAAAAAAGGACTTCCAATCAAGGATTCTGTAATCATCAAAACTATTCCTTGACAATGAAAGAGAAATTAAGGTATTTGAGACAATTGGAAACTGACAGAATTTGTTGCTAGCATAGCCCGTAAAAGCAATACTAAGGGAAGTTCTTCAGGCTGAAATGAAAGAATATTAGACAATAACTCAAATTCACACAAAGAATTAAAGAACAATGGTAAAGGTAAATACATATGCCATTATTATTGAATTTTTTATTTGTAACTCCTTTTTTGATTACAGTTGATTATGGAATAAACTAAAAATGGTACATTTTCTATCCAAATACAAATATCAGTAGGCGATATTTTAAGAACTGATGGAATGCTCCATGCTATAAAACTTATGAAGAATTAAGTTACTTTTGGTAAAAAGGAGAGTAAGGATATTATAAATTATATGTTTCCTGTTCTTACCCTGAGAATTCTCATTTCTTCTGTCCATGGGGCTTTTGTCTCACGAGTATTTCACTCTTCCTCTTTATGCCATATTTGGTCTTCCAGGTCTTGACTATTCTGTCATTCTGTTAATAATAATAATGTAATAATTAGTCATCATTAACAGACAAGTATCTTAAATATTTGAGTAAGACATTCTTTGCAGGACAATGAAGTTCAATTTTATAAAATTTACAGTGAAATTGATGAAAGTCTTATGGTCTGGTATTAGGATATTGTCTGCAAGGTGAAGGACAATTTGTACTGTAATGGAGCCAGTCTTCCTGGGCTTGTTTCCGGACTCTACCACTTAGTAGTTATTTGTCTTTGGCCATTATCCTGAGAAAAAGTATAGTCTACTATATTATATAGAATTAGTATTTCCTTTTCACAACAATCATAGGTCTTTGGCCTTAGCTTACACAATTCTTTGATGTTTCTTGAATCTCAAAATGTAATTCTTGCTTTAAAATGATATTTTCTATATCAACTACTTCTTCATTTTAGAATAATGTATCAGCTATTGGAAGGCCAAATAATGTCTCCAGGCTTCCCTAGATGTATAAAACCTTTTCCCACATGAATAAACATTACGTTGACGTATAAAACTTGATTTCTTTCTGGACAAATTATTATTCATAGAAGGCAGAAAGAAGACGACGACAATTCATTCCGTGATTTCAGTAGGTCTAATTTATTGGATGACCTATTTCAATAATTACTAAGTCAATACAACTTGTATTTATTAGAATAAAAATCTAGATTGAATTAAACATATAAAAACATAGATTTACATATAAGTTAATATTCAAGAAGATTCAGCAAAGTTTAGTTTGAACTGAACTGTGATATTTTGTGGAATCTCCATCTTGAAATGGAGAAAACTAGAGGTAGGGTGGCAAAGATCAGTGAAGGTTTTATTTTCTTCTGTTTCGCCTACAGAAAAACACAAGTTCTTCACAGACTACTCCCAAAGTGATACTGTAAAAATATTATTCAAATTGTATCCTAATTTCTGATAATTTTATGTAACTCTTTAGTTGCTGTTTGAGATAACACTATATGTGGGCTCAGTCAGTTTCCAGATGTGAATATTAATAGAAAATCAAGAAAATAATTCAACAGATGAATAATTATTGTGCTTCCTCCTCAACTGGTAAATCACATCTGCTGAAGGTATCTAATAAAAGCTGAAATACAGAATTAAGACTTGTATAAGACTCTAGCTGACAAATGATAAAATTTAGCTAAATTTAACCTTAAAGAGAAATTCTACTAAGAATTATTTTGTATAACATTTTGAATGATAAAATTTAACTTTCCTTTTTTTTTTTTAGAAGAGCCCAGGTAACCATTAGAAATCTCTTTTTCAGAGGTGGATTTCACAAACAAAATGTGTGATTGGAATTATGATACTGACATATTTGCTAATGATAACATGCTGGGAACTACCTGTGTGTTGCCACATTGGAAAGTAGTCCATTAGTGTTTGAATTGATGCACTTTGGGGCTTTTAATTCTTCACAAATTCTATTTCCATATTTAATTATAGAGGGACAGGGGGAAAAGTTGAATAGCCTTGTCTTCATTTAATTGTCAACGAGAGTGGCAGTTAGTAATTCTTCTTCAAGTTACATTATAGCATTCACTTAAAATAATGCAGCTCCATGCTGAGTTTGCTTCAATTAAGTCATATTTTATTTGCTAATGACTTCCAAGTTGACAGTGACCTTGAAGTTGCTATTGTCAATTTCTTGACATAAAAGGAAGTATGATTTAGAGTTAAGAGTACACCAAATTATTCTTTGTTTTCTGTCTGTATTTTAAAAGGCTTTTAAATTAAATTTCAGATTGAACGTTTACCTGAGGCTAATGAATTAAGTAGTTGTCAATTTGCATGGTTTAAATGAAATACATTCTATCGTATACACAGGAAAAGGATTTTGCTAATGTCTTGAATTTTGTGTGTGTGTATGCCTGCATACATAATCTTTCCTTCTACTGGATTACCTTTATAATTGTTAAATAATTGAATCATGAAATCTCAATAATGTGAATTCACTTGAAGAAAGCTTGTTGGACATAATTCTGCTCAAGGTCTTGAATTGCTATGTTTAAAGAATTAATATAAAACCTTAATATGATTTTTAGCCTATAAAAATGTGAGGTAAAAGATGACATCAAAATGCTTTTTTTTTTTTTTTTTTGGTTAGACAGGGTCTCACTCTGTCACCCAGGCTGGAGTGCGGTGGCAGAGTGCACTCCAGCTCACTGCAACCTCAAACTCAGGCAATCCTCCTACCTCAGGCTCCTGAGTAGCAGGGACCACGGGTGTGTGCCATCATGCCCAGCTATTTTTTTTTCTATATTTTGTAGAGATGATCAGGTCTCACTTTTGCTCAGGCTGGTCTCGAACTCCTGGCCTCAAGCAATCCTCTCACCTCAGTCTCCCAAAGTGCTAGGATTACAGATGTGAGCCACCACACCCAGTCAAAATGCTTTTTAAAAAAAATATTGATTTTATGGCTGAGTAATACTCCATGGTATACATATACCACATTTTATTAATCCACTTATGTATTGATGGGCACTTGGGTTGTTTCTGCATCTTTGCAATTGTGAATTGTGGTGCTATAAACATTTGAGTACAGATGTCTTTTTTATAGAATGTCTTTTTTTCCTAGTAGTGGGATTGCTGGATCAAATGGTAGTTCTACTTTTAGTTATTTGAGGTATCTCATACTACTTTCTATAGAGGTTGTACTAATTTGCAGTCCCACCAGCAGTGTATGAGTGTTCCTATCCACACCTACATTTGTTGTTTTGGGACTTTTTCAAAAAAGCCATTCTCACTGGAGAGCCCATTCTTTTAAGTGAAGTATCACAGGAATGGTAAAACAAACACCACATGTACTCACCATTAAATTGGTACTAATTGATCAACACTAATGTGCACATGAGGGAAGTAACATTCATAGGGTGTCGGGCAGGTGGGACAGGGGAGGACGGAGTGGGTAAAGTCACACCTAAGGGATGTATGGTGTGCACTGTCTGGGGTCTCATTTCACTTCATGCAAACATTGAGGTTAGGTCAGAGAGTGTGTTAGTTCCTATATTAGTCAGGGTTCTGCAGAGAAGAAGAACCAATACATACACAGGCAGGCATCACTTAATGATGAGTATATGTTCTGAGAAATGCATTGTTGGGTGATTTTGTCATTGTGTGAATATCATACAGTATATTTACAAAAACCTAGATGGTATAGGGCCGCCACCTGTACAGCATGTTACTGTACTGAATGGTACATATTACACAGATACAGATATACAGTGATAAGTATTTGTCTATTAAACATAGAAAATGTTGTATATGTGATCCATTGTTGATTGAAATGTTATTATGCAGTGCATAACTTGCATAACTATATGAAAGGGGTTTTATTATGGGAATTGGCTCACATGATTATGGATACTGACAAGTCCCTTAATATGCTGTCTTTAAGCTGGAGAACTAGGGGAGCTAGTTCTCATAGCTCAGTCTAAGCCCAAAAGCCTGAGAACCAGGGGAGCCAATGGTGTAATTCAGGGGAGGGGGACCTGTGGACTTCTAGATCCTTAAGTGTGGCCTTCATATAGTAGGGAACTTTACTGCTGTGCTATCTTCTTTTTAGATTTTGTTGTGGCATCCCAAAGCTTTCTAGATTGGTGCCTCTCTAACTATAAAGTCATTATAGGCCAGAGACGGTGCTTCCAGATTATTTCCAACAACCCATGCCTAGAATAAAGTTGGGGTTAGCATTCTCCTCATCACTGCATGTAATCACACTGATGCAAATCTCAAAAGGTACTAGTGATTTTGAGAATTGCTCCTTACTCACTACTCAAGAGTTCATCCTTATTTCCAGTTTCTTTCTTTCTGGGGATGTTAATAGAGTTCAGCTGAGGCTCCTTTCACATGTAGTGAGGTCATTTTCTGGTTCTAGTCTCTGCTGTTCTATATCTTCTGGAAGTTCATTAAAGCTTCTGGAATGTGAGTGATACCTTCTAGTTTCTAGCCCTGATAACTTGTGTCTATATACTTTTTTTGAAGTTTGGGGGTGGGGGAGTATGGGTTTGATTCACCATTTTGAACCAAAATTATGCATTTTGTCACTAATATTGCTATCTGTTACATTAATATTGTTTATAATGGTAATTGAGAAAGGTTGATTCCACTGGTCTAGAATAGTAATAGCCATGTATAACAACTGGCACAGTTTTATACAGTTAACCTATACATTTATGTTATAGGGATTGTATTTTTAATATATATGTAAACTATATATAATAACTATATAGTGCTATATGTATAGTTTTGATAATCCAAACTTGTTTTAAAACTATATTTTTATAAATGTGAATTGAAAATCAGTAAACTAGAGTTTACCTTCTACTATCAGTTAAAAAAGTAAGTTTTTAAAAATTTTTAAATGATTCCTCAATTAAGAATGTGTTATGTTAAGAGAAGAGAATTCCTGTAAGAGAAGCTACTGTTATTGTGTTATACCTTATTATTTTAGTTTCTGGTGAAACCAGGTTTTTAAACTTTTTATGGTTCATGCTTAATTTTGACATTTATTATAGTGGATGTAAAGGAAAAATGATTATTGGTTTCTCATGTCACAGATAATTTATTTGTCATTAAATAACTGATCCTGTCCTTAACAATATTGTAAGCATTAACAATAAAATGAACTGGGATAGTGTTTAATTTATTGTTAACTATTTGTTACTATTTGAAAATATTCCATGAATATGTTTTTAAATACCAGGCAATTAGAAGTTATCTAATGACTGTTGGTAATGTTTGCATTTTTCAATCTGTTTAAAGTAATTTTTATTTTATTTATTTATTTATTTATTTTGAGACAGAGTCTCACTCTGTTGCCTGGGCTAGAGTGCCGTGGCGTCAGCCTAGCTTACAGCAACCTCAAACTCCTGGGCTCAAGGCATCCTCCTGCCTCAGCCTCCCGAGTAGCTGGGACTACAGGCACGTGCCACCATGCCCGGCTAATTTTTTCTATATATATTTTTAGCTGTCCATATAATTTATTTCTATTTTTAGTAGAGACGGGTTCTCGCTCTTGCTCAGGCTGGTCTCGAACTCCTGAGCTCAAACAATCCACCCGCCTAGGCCTCCCAGAGTGCTAGGATTACAGGCGTGAGCCACCGCACCCGGCCCAGTTTAAAGCAATTTTTAATAGGTTTTTCCATTCCTTAAATAATACTTTCCCCTCTTCCTTTTTTTAAGTGATGAGGAGCTAATTTTCATTGTCTTTAAGGTTTTAGATATGAACATATTGCCAAGAGCAAAGCTGTTTATATTGGTTGAGAATATGCTAATGTCAGACGCACTTCTTTGGGAATCCTAGCTGACTCAGGATTGGGATAGGGCACAGCAGTGACAATTTAACTTGGGCTCTGTAAAAGAACATTTTAGCATTTACCAGTGGGACCCCCTTGACTGAGGCTATCCTTGCTTTAGATTTAGACTTAAATAAAGCTAAACGTTGTTTCATGACTTATTTAAACTATGTCTCATCTTCACTTTTTTTTCCCCCAGGATGTTTCCAGTGCAACTTTGAAATACAAAGGTATACATTTTGGCAGCTCTTCAGGAAGAAGAGAATTACCTAAAAAGTCAGGTCCTGGTCCTGGACAGTATGATATCACCCAGTAAGTAAAAAAAAAAAAAGTATACCTTTAATGTAGTTCTTGACTATAAAGTATTCTAGTGATTCAGACTAGGCTATGCTTTAAAAATGGAAAATTAGTATGAAGAATTCCAAGAAATATTGTATTTAGGAGTAACCTATATGAGAGCTATTGCTTTTTTTATGAGCCAGATCTGATGCTACCTACTATTAACATGCATTACCTCATTTAATCTTCACAAGTGTTTGGGTAGTTACTATTGTTATATACCTATTTTATCAGTGAAAAATCCAAGGGTCAGAGAAAAATCCACATGTTCAAAATCATGTGGCTACTAAGTGGCAGAGCTAGACTTTCACTGAGACCTGGTTGATTACATAGCCCATGTATCTATGGATTAAAATATACAGACCTTAAGTATAAAATAGATAAAAGATCATGTAAACTATAAAAGAAGTGACCCAGAATTCTCCATTTTATCCCTGGCTGTCATGTCTATTCTTCTGACCACGTGATGGATTTAGAAGGCATTCTCAGTCAGAGTGAATCAGAGTTATAACATTAGGTTGGAGGTAATAATGAAGTTTAAGTAGTAAATACATTTCTGGTAAAATAGCTCCTTCTGTCTTTATTTTCTCCTACTCCTATATTAAGGGCTTAGATATGAATCCATGGAAGGCAAAATTGAGTAACAAATACCATGTTGTCATCAGATTCTACTACCTCTTCTTATAATTAATTTTTTTAAAGAGTCCAGCTTATTTGGCTGATTCTTTCTCTTCAAGGCATAGGTTTTCTCCCAACAAGTCTCATAGTGATTACGTACTCGATTAGTTTGCTAGACAGATTCAGACATATCTGTATACTAGCAGTGGACATAGCTTAGGCTCTTAGTTGGACTCCCACGCTACTGTTCATTCACTGAACAGACATTGTTTGAATTCTTGGTTTGTGCCAGTACGGAACTTAATAACTGAGAATAAAAAGAATAAAACATTGTCCTTGTTTTTTTGGAATTTATATTCTAGTCCATTGCCTTTTTCATTTTTTCACTCTGCTAATATGGAAGATACATCTTTGTATTTTTATTCTTTTAGTAGTTACACTAGAACCTTAACATGCATATTTAGCTTAGTGAAGTCTATACTTTATGCTGTTATCATTCTTCCAGACAAAACAAGGTCCATAGAATGCTCTATCTCCGACCATCCCCTTCTTGACATACGCTTTTGTTGTTCAGTATTTTAGTTCTATCCTTTTATTCTCCCAGATTGATTGGTTTGCAGTCACTCTCTCTCACATCAGTTTATTGACATTTAAATAACATAAAACAAAATTCGTCTTTTTAAAGGTATATTGTTATGTGATGATTGTTTTCCACCCATTCTACTCTACTTTTAACTGAGTACCCCACGCATAACCAGGACTTTCTCTAATTAGTGTTAGCTCTGGTTTTGCATGGTGGTTTTTCCTACCAGTCCTTTTTTATTCTCAAACGTTGTCCCACTCCCATTCTCCCCCTATTTTTTATGTTGTTGCTTTGATCTTTGTTATTTCTCCTGTTTTTCCTCTTATTCCATTTGTATTTTAACTTTTGCTTGCAGGAATGGGTTTATACTGATTGCATTCCTGATTACTTCAGTTAATTCACCATTTTCATAATTTGTTTGCTCTTTGGTTTGTGTGCATTCACTGTATCTTTTATTTGGAGTTGTTTTGGTTCCTTCTGGCAGTTGATATTTTCTGCTATTTTCTTTTTTTTCCTTGACTTTCGTTTTGTTTATTGAGTCACAATTATTCTGGGAGACTTGATTCAGTACAAAAGTGGAGATACTTGGCCACCCTAAGTAGAAAAATAAGCTTATAGGCCTCTTTTTGGGAAAGATATAGACCTAAATAATACGTGATATTTTTTATATCCAAAATATAAATTTGTTATGTATAAACGTCTTTGAGGTTTTGAAAACAAGTTCATTTGTTGAATTTTGTACAAATAAAAATCAATGAAGTGAGGATTTAATAGTGAGCTAGAATGGTAAAACCATAAATACATATTTGAATCATAGCACTGCTGAACAAAGACAATAATGGCAATTATGTAACAAAGTTTTTAAAAATATTTTTCTGTTGTCTATTTTTTAATCTGCATGTGTTCAGTATCATTTGTTGAAAATGTTCAGTATCAGATTTCTTTGAAATTCCGTTTGAGAAATAGAAAAAATGGTAGTGTAGTTCATATAGGCTGTTTAAATATAATTCTTATAACAGAAATAGCTAATAGTTATTGTGTACTTATTACGAGCCATGTATGTCACTGTGCACTTCACATATATATTTTAACTGTTGCATCCTTGCAATTAGTTACTACCACGTTCAATTAAGGTGACAAATCTGAAGAGAAGTTAGGTGGTTTGTATAAGGTTACACAACTAGTGGGTAGCAATGCTGGGATTCCATCAGGCTTTCTGATTCCAAAGCTTAGGCTCTTAATCACCTACTTATTTAGTTTTTGTTTCTTTCTTGTGGTTGTATAAATTTCAATGAAAATAAGCTTTCCTTTCATTTTCAAAGATCTTTGTTTTTCTTCTTTTTTTTTTTTTTGTTATTGTCTCCTCACAGGTAATCAAAGATCTTTCTTTAGGTCCTCTTCCTGATTATTTTATGATATAAATATCATAGAACTATTTTCCCCTTATTTTAGTAATAGTTGAAATACCAAGGGAGTTGGAATTTTAAAGATTTTTAATGCTAAATAGAACACACAGGGAACTTATTGGTAGCTTTTTATTTCAATTAATGATGTAAATCTCAGATCCTATTTTCTTTTTGGAATAATTATTAGAATTGGTTTATAATAATGCTCTTAATTGGAAAAAACCAGAGCTAACCAACAAAATAAATACATTTTACAAAATTTTGAATATATTGGTGTAATACACTAAGATGCTCTTATTAATCCGTACATACTTGTAAAGCAGGAAATGTTGCTGTAAAAATATTCTTTGCTTATAGAAACATTTATAGATTTAAAATTGAGAGCTCTTAATTTCTATCTGAATTTTCTAAAGGAAAAAGACATTACATTATGAAAATATTAACATCAAGAAAGATCAACAGAAAAATTGTTGCTTATTTCTCCCACGATTATATGAAGTAATAGTATTGCAGGAGAAAAAAAGGGTAAGTTGAAAAGTGGCAGTTACATCTATTTTCCAGATTTTAAGATCATTGAATCCTATTTTTAGATCTACTGTGCCTGATAGCTGTCACTCAATGAATATTATAGAAGGAACTATATTTAATATCTCTGTCAAGTGGTCACTGTCTCTACTTGAACACCTGTTGTCATCA
>CM052454.1:9258781-9341390 GCA_028533085.1 Varecia variegata | reverse complement strand
CAGCCTGAGCAAGAGCGAGACCCCGTCTCTACTAAAAATAGAAAGAAATTATCTGGCCAACTAAAAATATATATAGAAAAAAAAAATTAGCCGGGCATGGTGGCGCATGCCTGTAGTCCCAGCTACTCGGGAGGCTGAGGCAGTAGGATCGCTTAAGCCCAGGAGTTTGAGGTTGCTGTGAGCTAGGCTGACGCCACGGCACTCACGCTAGCCCGGGCAACAGAGCGAGACTCTGTCTCAAAAAATAAAAAATAAAAAGATATAATGAAATTGCATTAAGTTTTTTAAAGGAAGAAATGATGGAGAAGAATGCAGGACAAGAGTGAGGCTTTGTACTTAGTTAATAAAAGGGATTTAGAGAGTAAGTATTTTAAGTATTGCGAGTATTGAGGGAACAGTTTTAGTAGCAGATGAAAGTTATTAATAGATTCCATGAATGAGGGAAATGGGGCCAGGTGTTAGAACTTTGAATATATCTATATTCATATATTCTTCCACGTTCTACCACCAGAACTTTGGTGGTAAAGGAAAGAAGAAAAATTAGATGATAGATTGAGAGGATAGCAGAATAGGGGATGTTTATTTTTGGAGGGATGCATATTTTTGGAATAGTCAATGGAAAGAGAGGAGCTGTGGAAATACAGAGTCGAGATAATTAATATAGTTAAGTCCAGGAGAAGATAATAAGCAAAGAGATCCAACAGCTGGTTCATACTGAAGAGCCAGAAAAATACCTCTTTCTCTGTGAAAAAAAAGAATGTCTCTTATTCTGTATATCTTTCATAGTCTCAGCTGCCCAAATGCCACTGAATAGAAATGAGAATATGGGAAGGACTTTCAGTGTTAGAGTGCTGCAGAATTTTCAATAGCTGTTATGAAGCAAGAAAGTATCTAGTATGCCAATTGGAGAAATACCTTAATCTTGGGGTTCAAGGGATGGAGAAAAGGGCAAAAATAAGTAATCAAGGGTTAGGAGACTTTTTTATAAAGGACCAGGTAGGAAATATTTAGGGTTTGTGGGTTACATACTCTCAAAGCTCTTAACTGCTGTTGTACCTCAAAAGGAGCCATAGACAATATGTAAAGGAATAGTTTTCTAGTAAAACTGTCATTTACAAAAGTAGACAGTAGGCTGGATTTGGGTGATAGGCCATAGTTTGCTGACTCCCGAAAAAGAAATATTGAGATGTATAGGAGATAGACTCAGTAATTTTATTTGGATGGCCTATATCGTTTTGGTGGTATATGCAACAAGGTCCTCGGAGGGTGAGGGAGGTAGGCATTCAGTGCTTGAGAAATACGGAGTATGCACCATGAGGAATACGACAAGGGGTAAAATTAAGATAAAATGGTTGCAGGTCAATAGAACAAGGTCTCATTTAATAGTGGTCAGCACAAGTTCATTATTGGCAACATGGGGGCAAGAGTAGAAATCTGTATTGTATGGCTATACGTTGTTGAGGATTGGAGCTCTAAATATGGTGAAATAACAAGGGTTTGGGAGAATCAGAGTTTCTGAGGCCTGTATGGCTAATCTTGGAATCAAGGCTAAGTGGGGGGATAAAAGAAATATAAGGGGCTTTAAGAATAGGGAGGAATTGAGAATTGGGAGATAAAAATGACAGTCAACAGGAGGTAGGTAGGAGAGAGGAATGAAAGAGGTGAAAGGATAGGAGATTATGGTCACTGAAGATAAACTTCAGAGTTCAGTATCACGGAGAAGAAATTGTTCCTAGTGACCACAAAATCCTGAGTGTCTTGTGCCAATAGGTAGCTGAAGTGGAGATTAATTTAGTGATAAGGTGATAAGAGAATTATGAAATTCTTTTTAGTTCCATCTGTTTAGAAACCTCTCACAGGAATTGCTACGCTACCGCTCTTGCATTATGCTGGGCTTGGATTACAGTTGAGTGAATCCTATGGCTTGCTCCTCTCCTGGAGGCTACACAGGAAATGAGGCTCAAGTTTTTTTTCTGAATACCAAGCCCATCTGGGATAGATCATTCTTTCCCACGTCTCAATTTAGCACTTTGCCTCAGAATGCGGAATTATAGGACTCAGGGCCCATTCTCAAATACATGACTAAAATCTTTTGCTTTTCTTTTAATTCCCTTACTTACAGGATCTTTCTCTAGGCAAGGAGAGAAAATGCATGGGAAACATGTCTCTCTCATGGTGTTTTCTTCTTCTTTTGCTTTAATGCTTGATCCTTAACTTTATATCATGCCAGGAAATTGTCTCTTACTCTGTATCTTTCATAGTCTCAGCTGCCCAAATGCCACTGAATAGAAATGAGAATATGGAAAGGAATTTCAGTGGTAGAGTGCTGCAGAATTTTCAATAGCTGTTATGAAGCAAGAAAGTATCTAGTATGCCAACTGGAGAAATATCTTAATCTTGGAGTCCAAGGGATGGGGAAAAAGGCAAAAATAAGTAATCACCTTAAAAGGTCTCAGGAAAATAACACTTTCAAGTACCTCTCCTGTGCACATTAGGAGCAGCTGGAGGAGGTACAACTTGGGAAAGTTGGTAAATTTGGTGTGGGGATAGGCTGAATAGCTTCACTCCATTGCTTGGCTCTTTAAATTCAGCAGATGCACTGACTTCTACAATAGATAGTACATAAAAATAAATTATAGGTAGTGATTTCTTGAAATTGTCTTGGAATGCACTTTCCTTGTATCGAACCCATTGCACTTTCTCTTGTTTCCCAGGATTTCAGATTTCTGGCTTGTATTGATCCTTATTGCTTAATGGTCCTTTTGTTTGAACTCATGATTAATTTGTCTGAACTTATGATTAATTTGAATAATATTATGTCTTGTATATGGAATCTGTTTTTGGATATGTTTATCTTATGTCCCCAATTAAACCATAGTTCTTAGAGGACAAGAATCTCCCATTCTATTTTATCTTTTGTATACCCATAGTGAGTGAGTGAGGTATATATGTTTAGTAATGCTTTCTGAATGAATTACAGATCTGAAAAAGGAGCAGTTTTATTTTAAAATTTGAACTTAAAGGAATAATTCTTAGGTTTTATTTTTCTTCCTGTTTATCCTATTGCCTTAGCAGTATGAGTTTTAAAGCAGTAAAATAATTTAAAAAGTAAGTGTTATAGTACCTTTGGATTTAAACATTTTCTGGTGTTACAACAAAACATGTAATAATATGAATATAATATTTTAATGAATGATTGTGAGTTTTTACTTATCATAACTAACCTTGAGATCTATTTAATTGTTACGTGCACCGTGTTGTATCAATACACTTTTTGAATATATATCGCATTCTAAATCTACTGAGAACTTCTGTTAAAAATACAAATTTTAACTTTTATTCAACCTGAATATTTTATTCAGGAATACGTCTTTCTTTTGGCAATGAAAAAAATTATTATTATCTTCCTTAAATCTTTAAGAGAATTCTTTTTTTGGTTTTATCCTACATTAGACAAGTTTTCTACTTTATTTTGATTAAGAAATGCTTTCAATTCTGTGCCCTAAAAAAAGTTAATTTCCTTGTCTAGAAGGAGGAGCTGGTTTCAAAAATTTTGCTATATGTTTCTTGGTCTACCTTGCTGGGCTCAAGAACTCTTTACTAGGCACAAACATTTAACAGTTGTTTCTATTGAAGTTCTTTGATTTGGTAGTAACAAAATTTACAGGCCGGGCGTGGTGGCTCACGCCTGTAATCCTAGCTCTCTGGGAGGCCGAGGCGGGCGGATCCTTTGAGCTCAGGAGTTCGAGACCAGCCTGAGCAAGAGTGAGACCCCGTCTCTACTAAAAATAGAAAGAAATTATCTGGCCAACTAAAAATATATATAGAAAAAATTAGCCGGGCATGGTGGCGCATGCCTGTAGTCCCAGCTACTCGGGAGGCTGAGGCAGGAGGATCGCTTGAGCCCAGGAGTTTGAGGTTGCTGTGAGCTGGGCTGACGCCACGGCACTCACGCTAGGCTGGGCAACAAAGTGAGACTCTGTCTCAAAGAAAAAAAAAAAAAAAAAATTTACGAAATTGCTATGTTAGCTTCATATTAGTTCAAATAACTGAGTAAACTTTCACTAGGTGGCGCCAATACTTTGGCTCTTTATTGATATATTTATTCATTCATTTCTCATATTCATTAAATATTTAAAAATTATATGGCAAGATTTGAAAATTTGCATAGCTAAGCTGGAAATTTTAGTTCTTTTGGAAGTTCTGTTCGATGGAAATAGCTTGGAATTATTTTAAAATATTAAATTCTAGTTGCAAACTAAGTTATTTCTATTCATTTATCTATATAAATTTATCAAAATTATTAGAATTTTAAAAGTTGTATTTTAAAGATATATTTAATAAAATAGGTTTTTCTCTAGATTAGTATAAGATTGCACGAAATAATTTTTACTAATATTATAGATCTTAAGTAGGAAGTTTTAGTTTCAAATAAGTAAAATTATGCTAAAAAGGTTAATATAACAGGCACTTGGAAATTTATTACAGTTAGTAATATGTGGTGGTGGTCCTGAAAGAGCTTAGATTTGGGGATGAACAAAGATTTAAGAAGACTTGCACAAAATTAAATGTGCTTTTTCCCTCAAACACAAATTAGTTGTCATGTTACAGTTACTATATCCAAAAGTCTGATGGTTCACTCTTCTCATTTTCTAAGAAAACTACCAATTTTAAAATTAAAAGCTTTAAATAAGAGGAAAAAGATCTTAATAAAGATGAGAGGAAAGGACTGAATCATTAAAAGATAAATGGGCCAAATTGTATGTGAGCAAAGGAGTGAGGAAGAGGTTGAAAGTGTTCAGTTATTGCTTAAACAATGATTCAGTATCCTTCGGAAGAGCACCTGATGTCTTTAAGTCTAATTGTAAAATAGTTTATATTGCAGTCAGTGAGTTTTATATATTGAAGTTATACTTATTCATGGTAAAATGTTAAGAACTATAAAACATAAATAAAACCTTCTTGGATTTATCCATGGTTTAGTGGTAAAGAGTTCAGTTTTGGAATCACACTGCATTCAATTTCCATCACATACTAGCAGTGTGACCTTAGGCAAGATATTTTGCCATTCTAAGCCTTGATTTTCCTCCTTCTAAATCTCCAAAATATGAATAATAATAATATCTACAAAAGGTGGTTGTGAGAATCCAATGAAATCTGAACACACACACACACACACACATACCCACCCACCGACCCCTATGCTTAACACAGTGTCTGACACTTGTTAATGTTCAGTAAGTGATATCTATTTTTATTACTCATTTAATAAACAATTAATTGAACACTTTTATGTTGTTTGAACACTTATATGCTATGGATAGAAAGATGATGAATAGGGCAAAGCTTCCCGAATCAAGGAGTTCACACTCTTTGATGAAAGATAAAATTATGTAAATAATTACACAATGAGATCCAAATAAGGTGCACTAGGACTTTAGAGGAGAAACTCATTGATTCTGCTTGGGAGATGACAAAACTCAAGGATGGACTCTAGAGTATGTTTGAGTTGTATTTTGAAGAACAAGAAGCTGTTTGTCAGGTGGAGTAGAACATTCCAGGCAATGAGGATTTGGAAGGCCATGAAGGTATGAAGAAGCAATTTTAATTTTTATCTATAGGTGATGATGGGTTAGTAAATATTTTAAGCAGATGATTGAAGAACAGATTTGTAATCTTGGAAGGATAGAACAGGCACCTTTGAGTCAAATGGATGAGATCTAGGGAAATGGGGGAGAGGGAGAAATCATGAGGTGGTGTGTAGTGGTTCACGTGGTGAATGCTTGTATTAACATAGTGACATGAGACTGGAAGTGAGGGGAAAGTGACAAATACATAGGTGTTAGCATTGATTTTATCTAGGGATTAATTTGATGTGGGAGGATGAGTGAGAAGGAAGTACTGATGATGACTCCTACGTTTCTCACTTAGAATACTAGGTAAATGGGGTGGAGAATTGGAGAGAGAGAGAATAAAGAAAATGTGCCACATTTTGTGTATGAGTGTGTGTGTAGCACTGGGGAATCAAATTATTTTAAGCATCTATTTGTTACACAGGCACAAATGTCTTGAAGGCTGTCAGAAAATTGAGAAAAAATCTGGACTGGAGATTTAGAAATCAGTCTTTGTCTTAAGTTATATAGTCCATAGGGAGTGAAGATTGGATCTGGGATATTGGCAGCAATTAATGATCTGTGGCGGAAGGGCAATCTAAAAAAAGAAACAAAGAAGGATTAAAAATAGCAGGACTAGAATGAGGAAGGAGTGATCTCATGGGTACTAGCGGAGGACTGAATTTCAAGAAAGTTGTCAGCACCTGTGTAATATACTTTGGGTAGGTTGATAAACATGAGAACTAAAAATTACCCAATGAACTTTGCAGAATTTTAAGATCATTGGTTACTTTGGCGAAGAAATTCTGATGGACTGGGTTGACAGCAGATGGCAGTGATTTGAAGAAAGGATGGATGGTAGAGAAAAGGATCCTATAAATAGAGATAGGTTATTCTTTCAGGGAGCTTGCCTGAAATGGCAGAGAATAAGCTTTCAAATGGCTAGAGGTTTTTTTTCCCCCAAAAGAGAGACTTTATAGACCTTGCCAGTTTAATTTTCTACCTGTGTTATTTACCTTTTTCTAGGTAAATTTAGGAGTATTATGAAGATAAAATCTAGGTTAATGATTTTAAATAACATGCTAATAAGTTATTAGCATTTCAGTTGAAGAATTTGTTGAATTGAGTATTGTGTGCTTATCATTACACTAGTTGCATTAGGGCTTCCGAAGTTAAAAAAAAAGCTGGTTTTTATTTGCCATCTAACTGGAGACACAAATCACATAAAGGAAACAATTAGAGAAAATACATGGTGTCTCTGCTAACATTTGCTGAATGAATGAATGAATGACATAAACCTATAAGTGTTAAAAATAGCATGTATGTGAACTATAGGGATATACTGAGCGAGATGGGCTTTAGTCAGAGAATACTTCTCTTTTTTATTTTTAAAATTTATTTTTTTTAAAGCACCTGTGACCAAAGGAAAGAGAATACTTTGTATCATACCTATGTATATACAAAGCTATGAAATCTGGCCCATAACTACCTCTCCAGCTTCACGTTTCATAATTCTTCTGTATGCATCGTAGACGTTAATCATATCGAACTACCTTCAGTTTCATGAACTTACCATTCTTCCCCCTCATCCCTAGCCCACTTTCTCTGCATAAGCCATTCTATCCCCTGGTGTGCCCCCTTTTTTGTCAGGTGCCTGACTCCCCACTCATCCACTGAGATTCAACTCCTGGTACTCTATGTATATGTCAATCATGGCCTTTATCATGCTATATTATCATTGTCTATTTCCTTGTCTGTTTCTGCCACCATACTATTCTATTATTGAAGTTAGAGATTATGTTGTATTGATTCTAAATCCTGAACACATGGTGGATTAAAAGAATTATTGAATGAAGGAATAAAATTATATTGAGCTGGCTTTTAAAGGAACTATTGGCTTGATGAAGAGAATAAATGAGGGCGTTTTGAGTAGAAATAGAAAACATAAGATGTGTGTAGCTGTGCTCGCTTCGGCAGCACATACACTAAAATTGGAACGATACAGAGAAGATTAGCATGGCCCCTGCGCAAGGATGACACGCAAATTCGTGAAGTGTTCCATAATTTAAAAAAATAAATAAAAAAAAAATAAACAAAAGGTGTGTGTAGCTGGCAGACTAATCTGGCTGGCCAGTGGGACTGTCTTGGTGAATGCTGAGAATCGTGATTATAGAAACAATGGAGGTCTTTTAATGCAAGCTGGGTATGTTCAGATTCCATATAAAAAGTACTAGTCATTCTTAAGCAGGAATATGTCGAGCAGTTTTTTAGGTGGTTCATTCTGGTAGTTCATTTTACAGAGCTCTCTTATTTATTTATTTATATATTTATAATTATTAGAGCTCTATTATTTAAATCTAATACATTCCTGAAAACATATTGGATAACAAATTTTTGCATAACAGGAACATGTATTATTTTAAGTGAGAAAATAATAATGCATCTAGCTCTTGCAAAATGCTAGATTAATTTCTCAAATAAAACACTCTTACATGTCTATGTAACAGTTGCACAAGGATTTCTGCAAGGTATTTCAAACACGTTACTTAATTTTTCAAAAACATGTATTGGGCTCATTAGTATGTTTGTGTGCAGTTGACAATGATACTGTTCTATATCGGATGTTACTTTGTAATTTGCAAGAAATTATGTTCTGTAATGTAAATAAACAGTGAAGTATTAATAGTATGTTATAGTTCCTGAAAGTATCCAAATTGTCTGGGTTGATTGTATACTCAGCCACTTGGCAGGAGCAAAAACTGGGACCAATGAGATGCTAAGCCCGGGGAGCAGGGGAGGCATGCGAGCTGGAAAGATCATGAGATGCTCGCAGTAATACACTGTACGTTAAATAAAACCAGTAGAGACTTCATCAGGACGACATCTGAGAAAATCGGAAAACCATTCTATATCTTCTGCTTAGACTTGTGCAGGGCATATTTTTTGCTGGCATGTATCTGCAGATTAATTATACCGGGTTTCTGTTTGTATATTGAATTTTAGGTAAGATGTTTGGCAAGTCATTATTTAAATATTTGAATTCAGGTATTGAAAGTTTGGATACTGATGGAGACCTATATTTAATTATGTTTTTTTAAAAAATGAAATGAAAATTACTATTTTGTGGGTTTTTTTATTTGCTGAATCCTGTTATTCTTTATGTGTCTATATATGTATATGTATATAAGGCAGAGAGTTATTTCTTGCTATATTTAAAAAAAACACTTTTTCTTCCTCTTCGGTGTAAAGCTATAAATACTAAAAAGCTATAGCATGGACTTTGTGGAAGTCAGATTTTAGTTTGAGTTCTGCTCTAAGGTTAGCTAGCTGTGGGCCCTTGGGCAAATTATTTAACTTCTATAAGCCTTTTTATAAAATGAGGGGTACCCTATAGCTTGTTGTGAGAATAAATTTAAATAATGTAGGGGATGTGCATATTATAGTGGTAAATACGTAATACTCAATAGTTTATATTTTCTATAATTCTGAAAATATAGCCATTTTAAATTCACAGTATGTATAAAACTTTTCTTTTGGATTAAAGTCCACCAATACACATTATTTTAACTTAACTGAGTGCAAGTGGTATACTTGGTTTATTTCAGTTTTTAATTTTTTTCTTTGTTCATCTGAGCCATTCCCTACCCTGACCCAAAACTGTTTCATCTTTATACTGGAACAAAATATTTATAAAAGAAACATGAGAACTGTGGTAACTACTGATTATGACTGATCAATTTGTGTTGATTTGATAATTTTAACACCCTTGAAGAACTCATATTGCAGACCCATTTCCTTGGGTCCCTTTTTTCCTTTAATGAAATAACATAATATGAGTGCCTGGAAAAAAGCTACTAGAACTAAGTAAATGTAGGAAGGTCACACAATACAAGGTTAACATAGAAAAATAAATTGCATTATAATATTCGATATTCTAGTAATGAAAAAAATTGAAATAAAAACACCATTTAAAGCAGCACCCCAAAATGTAAAATACTTAGGAAAAAATTTGTCAAAATATGAGCAATGCCTATATACTAAAACTGTAAAACATTGTTGAGAAAATTTTAAAAAGACCTAAAAGAGAGATATATGCACTATGTTTATGGATTGAAAGACTCAATATTATTAAGATCTTATTTCTCCCCAGATAGATCTACAGATTCAACACAATTCTATCAACCCAATCAAAATCCTAGCAGAAGTTTTTGTAGGAAAAATAAACTGATTCTAAAATTTTTATTAGCGAGGCATAGTGGTATGTGCCTATAGTCCTAGGTATTTGGAGGCTGAGGCAGGAGGACTGCTTAAGTCCAGGATTTGAGGCTAGCCTAGGAAACATAGCAAAGTGAAACTTCCTCTCTAAAAAATAAAATAAAATTTATATAGAAATGAAAAGGACCTAGAATAGCCAAAACAATATTGAAAAAGAACAAAGTTGACACACTTATACTCCCTGATTTCAAGATTTGCAATGAAGTTGTAGTAATCAAGACAGTGTGTTATTAGTATTAGGGTAGACAAACAGATCAATAGTAAAAATTAAAGAGTCCAGAAATAGATCCACGCATATATGGTTACTTGATTTTTGACACAAAATGATTTTAGGGGAATGGAAAGACTTTTCAACAAATGGTGCCAGAACTGGATATTCATATTAAAAAAAAAGGAGCATAAACCATGCTTCATGCCATGAATAAAAATTAGCTCAAAATGACCATAGACCTATGTTCTGTATGAAAAAATATGAGAGAAAATTTTTACAACTTTGGGATAGGAAAATGTTTTTTAGATAGGACACAAAAAGCATGAATCATAAAAGGAAAAAAATTGATGAAATGGACTGCATCAAAACTAAATACTTCTGCTCATTGAATCATTATTAAGATAGTGAAAAGTCTAGCCTAGTGTGGGAGAAAATATTTGCAACACATCTAACAGAATAATTATAACTGGAATAATAGAGAATTCTTACAACTTAATAATGCTAATACCAAGGACTTATTATGAAATGGGCAAAAGATTTGAACTGGCACTTCATAAAAGAAGACCTAAGAATGGCAAATAAGCACAAGAAAAGGTGCTCTAAATAATTTGGCATTAGGGAAATGCCACAATAACATCCCAATGGACCCTCCTTTGAATCGCTAAAGGTAAAGACTTGTAGTATTAAATTCTGGTGGCAATATGCAGCAACTGGAATTCTCCATACATTGCTTGTGGGAATGTAAAATAATAAACCTACTTTGGAAAATTTTTGACAATTTCTTATAAAGTTAAAATATACATACTGTGTACCAGCTTCACTCCTAAATATTTGTGTAACAGAAATGAAAACATATGTTCACCAAATACTTACATAAGTATTTTCATAGCAGCTTTTTTCATTCTTATTTCCCCAAACTGCAAACAACCCAAATGTTCATCAATAGGTGAATGGATAAATAAATTGTGGGATATTCACACAATATAATACATAGCACCAGAAAGAATTACCTGTAGGATGACTCATTCACAAAACCACATGGTAAATCTCAAAAACATATTCCTGAGCAAAAGAATCAGATATAAAAATATTATATGATTTTATAGTTTTATAGTTATATAAAACTCTAGAAAAGACCAATTTAATCTGTAATAACAGAAAACAAATTAGCTGTTGCCTGTGGCCTGGGTGGAAGAATTGTCTGAGAAGTGGCACAAGGAAACTTTTTAGGGTAGTGGGAACATTCTGTATGTATCTTCATTATGGTGATGGTTGCAGAAGTTATTGATCTGTCAAAACTCATTATATTGTTTGTAAATTACATTATAGTTATATAAATTGTATGATATGTATAGCTTACTAGAATATGCTGTGAGAGGGCATGGATTTTTTTTTTTTTTTTTTTTGAGACAGAGTCTTCGCTCTGCCCGGGCTAGAGTGCCGTGGCGTCAGCCTAGCTCACGGCAACCTCACACTCCTGGGCTCAAGCAATCCTACTGCCTCAGCCTCCCGAGTAGCTGGGACTACAGGCATGCGCCACCATGCCCACCTAATTTTTTCTATATATTTTTAGTTGGCCAGATAATTTCTTTCTATTTTTAGTAGAGATGGGATCTCGCTCTTGCTCAGGCTGGCCTCGAACTCCTGAGCTCAAAGGATCCGCCCGCCTCGGCCTCCCAGAGTGCTAGGATTACAGGCGTGAGCCACGGCGCCCGGCTGGATTTTTGTTTGTTTTTTATATTTTGTTCACTGTGGTATCCCCACTTCCTAAAATAATTCTTTTGTGCCTACCACATTGTATATTTGAAGAATGAATTGATAGATCTGATAAAAATTTCAGATGAATAACCTATAAGCATTTGCTTTTCAGTACTATTTACACACAATCTTTTTCTGCTTATCAATCAATCATGGGTATTTTCCCCATTATAATATATTAAATATACTCATATTTTCCAAAAATTTCTGTGAATAAGAGAGTTTAGCTCAAGTAAAAATTTCCTTGGCCTATTCACTCTAAAGGAAAATACATATTTATGTGATATTTATATCAATTATTTGGAAAAGAATAATTCTGATAATCCTAAATACTCATTTAGTAATGAATTGTAAAGTTATCTTTTCACCAGAATTTAAATTCACAGAAGATTGACTATTTGTTTTTCAGGTTTTTAGTGTTCAAGAAGCATGACTGCATGTGTTAAGTTTCTGAGAGGGCAACGAACAAGGACTTGAGAGAAGGCCAGTGGGACTGAGGTTCAGTGAAAGAAGGGAATGGTGTGGGACGATGCTGGGGAGGTAGATCGAGGACAAATCAGACAGGGCTTTTGTAGGCCATGGTAAGAAGTTTTGATTTTATTTGTAGGCCAGTAAAGGGTTTTATGTAGGGAAGAAACAAGATATTTCAGCTGTAAGGACACTAGAATGAAGAGGGCAAGAGTGGAAGATTATGGCAATAGAGATTGAGTAGATTTATTAAGGGTACAGTTTTGATTGTGATGGAAGCGCTTTGTATGCCAATGTAAGTACTTTGTACTTTACTATACAGCCAAAAGGAAGTCAATGGAGAGTTTATTAAGGGAGTGACATGATTTGTTATTTGGGCAATATTTGACAGTATTAAGGGTGAACCAGCATATAGGAGAGATGGGAAGAAGGGAGACTGGGTATAAGTTTTTTATAGTCAAGAAATGCTGCATGTCTGGGTCTCATTTTCTGATCTTCCCTCAAAGGCAAATGAGGTCTTGGGGCACTCCATCTGTGCAGGATTTACAAAATGGGGTAGGACTAAACTGGGACAGAGCCTGGCTTAAGTGCTATGATAAGGCAAGTGTCCCTTAATATAGAAAGTGGATTCAAAATAAAGAGTAGAAAGTAGAAGCTACCGAAATTCCCTGAGGCACTAGAGTAGAACATAGTTGCAGGAAGTTTGCATTGGGTTCCAGTGCCCTCATTGGTGGGCGGGAAGCGTACTATTAAGGATGGCTGAGTTGTCTTCATAACTTTCTCCTAATCTTCCTTCCTTCCAGTTGATAATACTTCTCAGTTCTTAATGCTTGATTATGTCTCAGCGATGGCTTTCAGTGCTTACTGTACTTAAACTCTTATCATAGCCTCTGTTGAACAAAACTATTTGCCATGACCCTGCTTGTCATATCTTGGACTGAACTAATTAATAATTTCTTTTTGCTTTCTATGCTAAGTCTATAAAGCTCAAGCTTTGACCCCTACTCAGCCCCCTTTGCCTCAGTGTCATGGATTGGAGGAATTTATGGCATTCTACCTATCCTCAAGATTGAAATGTTTTCAAGGATTGAAAATATTGCCTTTGGGACAGAGAATCTGGTCCTGCTGGCAAAGATGCAGGGAGTCTTGACCCAGGAGCACAAGTCATACCCCTAGACAAAATTGAGTGTTTAACCACATCTTTAGCTTTTAATAAAGTATGATGCCTTCTCAGAATAATAGATTCTGTAAAGCTAAGTCAAAGCTATCTAGAAATTCCTCAGGTTATTTCCAGGGCTGTATTCTTGGATTCTCAGAATGATGGTCTTCCTTCAGTTTTTTTTTTTTTTAATTTTTGAAGGAAGATTGATTGTGTTTTCACAAGGGAACCCCACTACCTTACATATCTCATTTTCCCTTGCCTCATGCATCGAGGAAGGGGAAATCGATGGACAATGACTACCTTGTATTTTAGGGGAAAAGAAGGCCATATCTTCCAGGAGTTGTCAGCCTGGGATTACTGTCAGGAGGAGAGATCAGCACACACTGATATTCAAAACTGACCCCACAGATAAATCATATAGTAGCTTTTTTTTTTTTGCTTTTAATTTAATGCCTTTAGCTTTTAATCTAGAGCCTTCAATTCTGTGTCAACACTGTGTTAGCCTCTAGAACATCTGACCCTCACCGAACACCGTTCACTTCAATTGATTCTCTGATTTGAGAACTTTGCAGTCACTTATTTGATCCTGCTCTTAGAGTGGAGGGGGCATGATAGAGGGCAGCAGCTCTGACAGGCAGGGCAAATGCATAAATGTGGCCGTGGCAGCATCTAAGATATAGATAAGGAGGGAAGGGAAAGTTCAAAGGCAGAAGCTGATTATTGGGTCTGAGGAGTGAGGTTAGATTGTAAGTAGGAAAGTAAGGAAATAGTTTAGTATCTAGGAAGATCAGTAATTGATTGGTAAACATAATAATACATAGCTAAGGAAGGTGTCAGAACAGAGATTATGAATAGTATAAACATGTTAAGGCCCATTTTAATGCACTGCTGGATATATGTTTTGAAGATGGGCATTTTGTCTTAAAGGCAAGACTGACTATACACATCACTCCACTGAACTTGGCACTTCACCTTTTTTTGCCCCAAAGCACAAACATATTTTTGCTATTTTTCCAGCGTTTCCAACTCCATTTATCATTTGGAATGATTCTCCCTTGTTGATAACCTGCTACATATGCACTGACATTTGTGTAACCCCTATCCAAGAAATCTCTCTGTGCCACGATATATCCCACTCCCTTCAGTGAGTGATTAGAAGATACTTGACATCTTCTGAGTCTCTTGAGACTTCAGATACTCCTAAATTTGCAGTCACCAATTTATTTTGAAATAATGAAGTTTATCATGACTTGGGATTTCTATATGTCATTGGAAGATTGTCCTAGGAAAACTGAAGGTTTCAATTTTGTCTTGACATTATGGAACCCATATGAAAATTTCTGCAACTCTTCTGTGCCCTAAACTAATGGTTTTCTATCATTAGCTCCAAGAAAGTATACTTTTCTGGTTTGTAAATCTACCAGGTAGTCTGTTACCCTAAGTCAACTATAGCAGTAATAAACCTGAATATCTGATCTTTTCTTTCTCATCCCTGGGCCCTGATCCTTTTCCAAATTAATTTAATGAGCTCCTTAGAAAGGAACCATGGAACAGTTTGGTTCCTAATGATACTCATCTCAAGGAATGTCATTAATTACCAAGATAAAATTCATGGCCATTAAATTTTATTAATTTTTTTCTTTCTTTTTTTAAAATTGACAAATAAAAATTATATCTATTCATGGTGTACGATGTGGTATTTAGATATATGTATACATTGCATAATGGCTAAATCAAACTAACATATGTACTACCTTATATACTTATTTTTTGTGGTTAGAACACTTAAAATCTATTCTCTTAGCAATCTTCAAGTATGTAATATATTATTATTGACTGTAGTCATCATGTTCTATAATAGATATTTTGAGCTTATTTCTCCTGTCTAACTGAAATTCTGTACCCTTTGACCAACATCTCCCCAATACCCTCCTCTCCTTGCCAGCCTCTGGTAATCACCCATTCCACTTTCTGGTTTTATGAGTTTGACTTTTAAAGATTGCATATATAAGTGAGATCATTCAGTATTTGTTTCTGTGCCTAGCTTATTTCACTTAACATAATGTCCTTCAGTTTCATCCAGGTTGTATGATGGGATTTCCTTCTTTTCATCTGATCTTAATTAAACTGGAATCCCACATACATTAGGATGGACCTTCATTCTTGGTGGGCACATTTCATCACTGACAGTCCACAAAGCCAGGGGTTGGTGACACAGGGAGCAGTGGTGTCAGGTATTAGGCACCTTGAAGATATCGCAGAGCAAAAGCCAAGGCAAGTCTAGGTGGGCCGTTTAAAGCAGCTATGGACCAGAAATAGCTGGCAGGAATAGATTGCTCTAAGATTTATTCCTGTGTTCTGATCTGCCAAGCCTTGGCTAGCTGGTTTTGATACCATGCCCTGTCTGTACTTTTGGTCCCTGCTCCACTCACGGCCCACTCTATTAGATTGCATACTGAACCTGCCATTAAATTTGTGATTTTTAGTAGAGACCCTGTAGTTTCATTTTTTGGAAGGATTATATGGGGCACTAAAACATTGTTAGGTTTGGAAATACAACATAAGCAAGTTGTTGAAGATCCTGTGTATTGGACTATGAGAAAATATGAAATCTTAATTTTTTTGCCTATGAGATATATATTATACTTAGAGATATCTTTTGTTCTTTGTCTGTTTCATATATCCAAGCAAGCCAAATAAATGGCTCCTTGGTAAGTGAAATGTTGCTGTAAAATAAGGTGCAGTTATGGCGTAAATCAAGTAGACCTCACTTTCAACTTTGAAATGTAGGGAAAAAGAGACCATGGTAATTAATGAATTAGAAAATACGGTTGTGAAAATTTGCTCCATCTCTTATTATTTAGTGTGGATGTTGAAAAGTAACTTACTTTCTCTGAGCTTTTTTATTTATAAAATGGGAGTTATGATAATTCCTACTTCATAGGACTGTAAAGAAATGAAAAATGCATGTGAAAGCACTTATTACATTCAAGACATTACATAAATATTAATTGTTGCTGTTTGAAAAAAATCCATATCTACTTTTCTCATGATGATTTCAGTGACAGAAGCAGCCATGGGTAATTCATCTTTGTACATTGTTTTTAGAGATAGGAGTTGTGATAACTGCATCATAGCCTGCATATGAATAAAAGTAATATTTTGCTGCATTTCATAATGTAATTATTTTGATGCTGTGTACTTTGAATGTGCCTGATTTAAAATTATTTCAGTGATCCCCTGTTCTCTTTTTCTTTTCAAAAATTCACATCAAATTTTTTCTTGGATATTTTAGATTTTTTATCCTAAAGGAACACCTTTTCTCTTTACAAATAGTTACGGGGGTAGTATGTGTGTTTACATATATATATGTTGTGTGCATGTGTTCACATGACTTGTGACTGTTACTTATTGCCAGGTAATCTTAATGAAGTTCATTCATCGTTATTTACTCTAGTAAACTGAATTGCTATAAGAATAAATAGTCCATTTGTGACTGAAGCAACAACAGGTTATCTTAAATCTCTATATAGAAAGCGAAATTTTTAACAATATAGTTTATAAACTATAGAAACTTCTTCAAACTTAATTAAAATTATTTTACATTAATCAGTATTTCTCATAGTCTTATTTATACATGAAGTGTGCATATGTTCTTTATAAGTAGTAAGTTTTTACTTTTAGATTATATATATTTACTTTTTTATATACCAATTTTCCTGAGAACCTATTTCAACAACATGACCATCTCTATACATTTTTTTATAAATAATGTTTCATAAATTGTTCTCTGTAAGTGAATATATCTTTTGGAATAGAGTGAAATAATTTTATTTCAAGAAAGCTATTGACATTTAATAATATTTTAAAAGTAACATTTTAGAGAAACTGATATTAATTATAGAATTACATGTAAATGTGCCTAAAGGATTTTATGACAGGAAAATATTACCTTTTGTGTTTCTCATATATAGTATTGCTATATCACATTATGGAGTTGATACCTTGTGAGTCAGTAGAGAAGTTTAGGAGGAATTAATTTCTCAAAAGTGCTAACAAGGTTATTGTTAAAGATTGAGACTAATAAATACTAGTAATATTTTCTAAGAATTGATAAAGACAAGTAGTAAAGAGTGAGTATGTAAGAGAAAGTGAAAGCAATGTCTTGGTAAGACTGATGAGTACCTGAAATACTCTTTTTTGCTTTTCAAATTAAACCTTTTAGGTCATCAATCAGTCAAGGGTGGCAGGTAGTGACCATTAGGTAGATTCATTAACACCCTGCAGTCTGCTTGTACAGGGTGACCCACATCTGTCTTCATTAGAAGTTTTGTAGTTGCCAGTGGTGAACAGATGGATCGTTATTGCCAACACTGCCCTTTGGGGCTACCTGGAGGACACGCAAAGTCATCCTACACAGGACATGTATCCACGTTTACGTACCGTGGAGTGAGAAAAGTATTTTGAGTAATGGTGAGGTATTAATTTTTTTTATACAACATGCTCCCATGTAGATTAATATTTATAAACAGTTTATGCAAAATATTATTTTGGAGGAGAAATAAATTATTTAAATGTATATATAAAATCTAACTATTGTGCACATCTGAAAAAGCTAGGATACAATTGAATTGCAACTTAGGCATAGGTTGATTTTAAATTTTCATTCAAATTATTTGAATTTAATAGTATTTTGAAAGACTTTAGTAGAAACATAATATATAATAAATATGGTTATTACTAATGATGCTTCTATATCATAAATATATTTTAAAATTTCCTTTCATTTATCTAATAGATTTCAAATAGAACTATACCTTATAACCTATGATGTTAAATCCCAAATTTAAAATACTAAAAGCTTAGGGATCTGTATATATAATCAGTCTGATTTAAAGGAAAGGAAAATCACACTTGTAGTCTTAAAGTATGCAATTTTAGCACTAAATTATATCTTTAAAAGACTGTCTTTGTCTTTCAATGGTAGCAAGCAATTTTTTTTAAGGGCAGATTAATTACATTCATTGTAACATCTTTGGTATAAATGATGGTAAGATATTGATTGTGCACATTTATCTTTGCACACCTGCTTCTCTTTTTTCTCCTTTGAGATGTTTTGTTTATTAACGTTCAGGGTCACCACAAGTGCCAACCACTTGTGTATACTTAAAACACTGAGATCATTGAAAACTGTTGTGTGACATAGTTACTCTTAACATAATACTGTAGAACAGTGTTTTGAATCTAGTACTTTTTATTCAGAAATCAGGGTGGAGTCTTGGGGAATTGGAATACTTAGCGATTGAAGAAATTTATTTTTTACTTAAATATCATCAGCTAATTAGTGGCAAATTTATTTTCTTTCATGTATGTTTTTAAGAAAAATATATTATGAGGACTCCCAAATTATGATAATAACAATAGCAAAGGACTAGATTTCCCTTCATAATATTCTTAGGTAAAGATACTCTTTTTGTAAGGAGTCCAATAAAGGTATATTAAAAACACAGTGCCTTACTTTTTGACAAAAAGTGTGTGTTTTCTTCATGAATTTTTTTGTTAGTGATTAACTAGCTTTACACTAGTTGTAAAGAGAAACAAAGATTTTTAAAGATCATACTTGAAATGACATTTAACTTGTGTCTGAGATAAAATTTATTTTATTCTGGGGAAACTTTTCTTGTATTTATTGAGTTTCAAATTATCTAGGGAGCAAAGAGAATAAAAGAATTAGGAATATGTTGTGGGGTACTTCCATGATATATTTCTTCTACTATTGTGATTCTCATTGAAATAGCTAAAAGAGACAGAAGATCACATTAATAACATAAAAATATTTAGTCCTGTGAGGGTAGGAATTTTATATATATGATATATTTGATTGATACAGTTGGAAATTTAGGATTTATCAATATAACATTTAACAACGTTTTACTATTTTTATCTTGTGTGAGATTTTCAGTTCTCTATACGTGGCAACATTTGTTTTTTTTATCATTTTCTCCTAAATTTATCTCTAAATTTAGGAGAAATTTAGGTTGTGAGGTACTAGTTCTCAAACTTTTTGGCCCCAGGGCCTCTTTATATTCTTAAAACTATTGAGGAGCCCAAAGACCTTTTATGTGGATTATATTTAATGATACTTATTGTATTAGAAATTGAAACTGTTGTGAGAAATGTTTAAAATACAAGAATACATAAGTGTTTATGAGAGAATGAGTCAAATAGTCAAAGTCTTAGTATTAATATGAAAATAATTTTGATTTTGAGGATTCTTTGCAAGAATATCAGGGAATCTCCAGGGGTCACTGGAAAAAACTTTGATAACCATGATTGTAGGGTCTTTGAAGTTAGAAATAGCATCATTTTTTTTGTTGATTAAATGCCTAGACCAGCAAGTCCTTAATATGTATTAGCTAATAGTAGCAAAAATTCTATTATCATATGTTATAAAGTTGTGTGTTTTAATGTTTTAATAGAAATGTTTTTTAGTTAAAAAACAAAAAGGTAGAATTATGCTCTTTCTTTAAAAATATTGTGAAGTTGTAATTTGGAATGAGAATAGCATTTCTAACTATACCTGTTAAAATTATAGTGAACTTTAGAGATATTGCTGGCATTTGCTACTCTTATATCAAATGTCTTCCAACATTATACTGTCAGCAGGGAACATGAGGATTGACTAGTTTGAAATGGCAGTCTCAGGGAAAGACATAAACTTTGAAATACCCATAACTGCTTTAATGTTAAAAATCACACATGGCCAATCTCAACATTTATTTTAATGCTTCTAAAATCTCCAAAAATTTAAAACAGTATCACTTTAAGGAGTATCTTCTTACTTGAATTTCCATCAAATGTTTATATGGAAACAAACATTGACATTTTCAATTGTGATTAAAAATATGAGCCAGAAAACAGCAAGCTATATATGAGATTAAGGTTATATCAATTTTAATAAAAATTTAAAAGACTTCTCTGTTACAAATTACACTTGTTTGGGTTTTTAGTTTTTTCAGTTTTTCATATTAGATTATTTGGATGCATTACTGTTCATTTGCTTTTTTAAGACCTTTAAAAACTGTATGGTCTTTCCTTCTTGAAGATTTTATAAGTGCCCTCGAGGGTTTCAGACTTCATAGTTAAATTTTCAGAAAAATATAAAGGTTTATGTGATATTCTGAAGGACAGAGGAGTTACTTTTCATAATCTACAGAATATATTCCTGTTATTGAAGTTGGATTTCATTATTATATGACCAATTTTTCTTTCTCATTTAATGCTATTCATTTGCATACTTAAGTATCTTAAAAAGAATAGTGAAGATTTCTGTTTCTGGCTGTACTGGAGTACCTTGTATCACACCAAATATCCTTTTGAGAACATGTATAGAAGCTAGATAAATTATATGATTGCCAAATAGTTGAAGGCAGCAGCAAGCAACCAAAGGAGATAAAACTTAAGAGATAAAGATTCCAAAGAGAAGAGGGAGTGCATTGATATTAACCTGGGACTTTTTCTGTCAGAGCATCTTTTGATTTGTAAGTGGTAGAGGAAGAAGGACTAAGATGCTAAACAGAAATGACTGGTAAAATCTTTCAGCAGTCTCACAGAGTTAGGAATACAAAAATTGAAATTCAGTCAATGATTCAGGAACCAAGAGTAGGAGTAAATGGAATCACAGAAAAGCAATCCTGGCATTCCGTGCTGCTTTCCCCTCTGGGGATATTTGTTGATTTATAAACTATGCAGGTAGGAAGCCAAGAATACAAGTAGAGAGTGCCAGCTTAAAATGTAGGCTAAATTACGCGGTCTCAAGGTGCTAGCTAGGGAGACAGAAAATGAGACAAGGTACTAGCCTGGAAGGGGGGTAAACTCTTCAGGTTTTCAGGAATAAGGACAAATAGAAAATATGTTAGATTCACAAAGATTTAAATGCAGCTTCAAAATTTCTCTCCCTGATTAACCCAAGATGTTCTGCCCTTTTACCTGCAAGATAGAAGAACAGTAGATTTTCTCTGGAGTAAGATAACATCATTTAGAGTTTATAGATTTTTCCATATTAATGTCCAGCATTCAATTATAATCCAAGCAGACATCAGGCCCCCTAGTTGTTCAAGATATTTAACTTCTAAAACTTGCAGATAATTGTGATTAATATGCTGAAGAGCGAGGAATGAGGTGAAGAATTTAATAGAGAACTGAGTTTATTAAAAAAAATCAAGTGAAGGTTTCAATAGTAAAAATATAGTAGATGAAATAAAGAACTCAGTTGATGGTTTTAACAGAAGATTAGAGCTGTAGACCTCTCTATCATTTCACTAATTCTAGAGCAAAAGAGAGAATTAGAATACAGGGGGCTAGTTTAGTAGTAAATATTTAGACTGAAAAACAGAGAATGAAAGAATAGAAGCTACAGAATAGAGTGCAAGAGGCATATGAACATATGCGTAATCAGAGTACCAGAAGGAAAGAAAGAGAATGGGGAAGAAGCACTATGTGAAGAGATACTGGGTGAGAATTTTCCAAAAGTGTTGAAAGGCATCAACCTGTAGATTTAAGAAGGTCTATAAACTTTAAGCAGCATAAACACAAAGTAAACCATATCAAGGCACGGCATGTTAAAATTGCTGAAAACCAAATAGAAAAAGGAATTCTTAAAAGTGGTCAGAGAAAAGACAGTTACTTTCAGAGGAGAAAATACAACTTTCAGATGATTATTGAACAGAAATGATGCTATATTTTGGTTTGTTTGACCCCTCCAAATCTCTGTTGAAATTTAATCTCTAATATTAGAGGTGGGGCCTAATGGGAGGTGTTTGGTTCATGAGAGCAGATTCTTCATGAATGGCTTGGTGCCAAGGACAGTAATGAGTGAGTTCTCCCTCTATTCCCACAAGAGCTGGTTGCTAAAAAGAGCCTTGCACACCTCCCCTGTTTACTTTCCCCTCTCACTATGTCATCTCTGCACATGCTGGATTTCCTTTACCTTCCTTCATGAGTGGAAGCAACCTGAAGCCTTCACCAAAAGCAGATGCTAGCACCATGCTTCTTGTATAGGTTGCAGAACTGTGAGCCAGATATACCTCTTTTCTTTATAAATTATCCAGTCGCAGGTATTGCTTTATAGCAACACAAATGAACTAAGACAGTTGACTTGCAACTCTTCCATAGATTTGGCTAGTAAGGAGATAATAAGCCCAAATGAATTTAGACAGTTTAATACTTAGAGCATTAGTAACATCTTGGCTCTGGTTCCCTGGTGTTCTTAAACTCATGGAGCAACATGAACAGGGCCAAGTGTTGCCTGCGCACACAATTGGGGTTGCATTACAGGAGAGAAACCCTGAAATTAGTAGACTCTAATTTTACATGAGAGCTGCTGGCAAACATACCCATCCTTACCTCCAGAGAAAGACAGATTATTAACCTGGAATGTAGCAATTCTACCCCTGGAAGAAGAGGCAGGCATTTCTACTTTTATTGCCCTTAAATGCCTTTGAGGAAAGAGGATGTGTCTGTATTTACTATCTGAGAACATAAATAAATTTTCTCCAGAAGTTACTGTCGTCATCATCCTAGGGCTTATGCAAATCTTCTTGAAAAGATAGTCCTGGAGCATATTGACTTTTAATATCTAGATGTGTGTGGAAATGTGACAGCTTCATGGAGAATTGTCTCTCAACAGCTAGAACTCAAATTTTGTTCTATAAGCACTAGATGTTTTTACTTACTACTTTTCATGCTTTTTTGGGCTAAGAGGGATCTTTAGAACTTATTGTTCTTAGTTTAGGCATCTGTCCACAAACTTTCTGCTATGATATTCTAGCCCACAGAAAATTAAAAGAGCTTGCTAGAGTCATACTGATTGCAACAAGTCATGGTGACAGATAAGGAAAAGGTAAAACTTAATAAAGAGCATGTACAAAATTAAAATATAAAATCCTAGAGTTATTTATTATAGCAGAAGAGTTTATATATAAGTCATTCCTAAGATATTTACTATGCCATGTCTAAAAATACTTAAATAAAAAACAATTATTTAAAGGTTTCTTTTCCATTATCTAGAAAATATATGTATATGGAACACCAAATTCTCCTGTGATGAGAAATAAGTTAGGCATTACAGTGCCAATGTTTTAAAAAAGGATAGATACACCTACATAAATGACCAGTTGTAAAATGAATACATATGTTCATAGCTTTGCTCATACATTTTAAGTAAATTTTTAAAAATTTTAAAAATGTTTGGTACGTACTCATATTCTGAAATACAGTGGTGTGTAGTGGTTGTCACCATACAGTCTTGTTACTGTGTCATGATGTTTTGGTCAATAATGGATTACATATATGATGGTGGTCCCATAAGATTATACCATAATTTTACTGTACCTTTTCTATATCTAGACATATTTAGATACACAGATACTTACCACTGTGTTACAGTTGCCTGCAGTATTAAGTACAGTAATTTGTTGTACAGGTTTATAGGGTAGGAGCAATAGACTGTACCATATAGCCTAGCTGTGTAGTAGGCTATGCCATTTAGGTTTGTGTAAGTACACTGTAGGATGTTTGCACAATGATGAAATTGCCCAACAATGCATTTCTCAGCACTTGTTCTCTTCATTAAGTGATGCATGCCTATATTTATACTCCTGCATACAATTTCTGTTTGAGTCTGGACCCAGAGAGCCCCTAGACATGTTTAAGGGAGAACATGGATAATTTTCTTCTCTTGATTTGGTTCACTTTAATATTATCATGAAACTCAGGAGCCGTTCAAATTAGTGGTCATTTTCAAATACTCGTGTTTCATTCAATAATTTATTGAACAGATATTTAATAAGTTTTTACCAAATTCCAGGTGCTCTACTAACCTCTGGAGATAAGAGTGATAAACAAAAGTACATGTAGTCTCTGTCCTTAGGGATTTTATAGTCAGTCTAGCAAAAAAGCATCACAGAAACAAATGCTAGGACAAAGAGTTACCAGAGTTTTGAGAGTTTAAATAAAGGAATGTGACCTAGTCATAGAGATCAGGAAAGGAAGGCTGTCCTTTAGAACCGAGTCTTGAGCTGAGATCTCAAGGAGAACATAAAACAGAGGAAGAAGTAAGGAAAGTGTATTCCAGGCAGGGTGAACATCAAAGCCCTTGTGGTGGCAAGGGGCCTAGGATGGATAGTCCACGGAGCAGAACAGCCTAGTTGTTTCTTGACATACGTATACATAAGGATATACAAAAGATTATGACTTACTTTGTAAAACCAATACCTCATTGTGAAACAAAGATTAGGTTTGGACAATGTAGGTCTTGTAGGCCAGTGGTCCCCAACCTTTTTGGCATCAGGGACTGTTTTCATGGAAGACAATTTTTCCACGGACCAAGGCGGGGGATGGTTTTGGGATGATTCAAGTGCATGACATTTATTGTGAACTTTATATCTATTATTATTACATTGCAATATATAATGAAATGATTATACAACTCACCATAGGTTGGGGATGCCTGTTCTAGGGCACATGATCAAGGAAACTTACCAGAGAAGTGAGAATTAAAAAAACTGCTTTTGTTTTCTTCTAACTCAATGATAAATGACAGAAGGGATTTTGGATGATGATAGAAAAAATGTATTACTGTATAGGCTTAAGAACAAGAGGATTTTTTCATAATAACTAATAAAGCACAATATTAACAAGGCTTCAACCACCATAACTAAGTCAAAAGATACAAGTTTATGGGGAAACATAAACTTTTTGTTTCAGTGCTTATTGTTTAAACCTTTCTAAAATGTATTAGCTCTATTCTTCATTTCTTTTAAATTTATACCTAATAATTTAGTACAAGTAATAGATTATCTGAGTATGGGTTCTTTCAAGATATAAAATAAGATGTCAAATACATTTTCCATATTGATACTGCCCTCTTTTTTTGCTCTCAGAACTTCGTTAGACAAATGAATCTTTTTAGTATTACTGGCTGGAATACTATTAAGACATTAACTTATTTTAATATCAGAAGCCCAGGCTCTCTGGCTTCCAGATGTATAATAATAAACAATACTATTTAAAAGGTTAAGTCATTTAGTTATTTATTTTTAATAGTTAAATAACCCTGGTTGGTTCATTGGATTGAAATTTTCTTTAAAATTGAATTTATAAAGAGCTGTATCAATAATTTAGGCTGAAATAATTTCTTTAGTATTTATATTGTGGAATTTCAGACTTTTGTCAATCACTTGTCTGAGGTACAGTTCCAAAATTGCCTTCTATTAATAGAAAAAGCCTATCTTAACCAAATATACAGTTTTAATCTCTTGTTGTATCAATGTTTTTATATGAGGAGAATGATGAACTCTTAGAGAACTAGAGTAATGGTTTAGATTCCTAAAAAGGAGAGAGGTGAGAAGGAAACATTTCCTCAATGTTTTGTTGTAATTGATGAGGCCGTGTTTGAATGTTGAGTCTTTTGACATCCATAATTCTAACTTCTTAAAAAACGAATTGGATTTCTTCATGTTTCTGAATACATATTATACATTTAATGAAAAGAACCGTAACTGATATTGATTGTCAGAAATAATAAGCTTGTGAATAAATAAAGCAGTCACTTATACAGGTATAGGTAGGGAGAATGAATTAGGCAATTTGAGTACATGCAATACACTTAAAAGTGAAAGTGATTTATGGATATTACATCTTCCTGACTCATGAATGGTAACATTAGTAGTTGGCCTAGTAGAAAGGGATATATATATTACTGCCATTTCTCTTATCTTTTATCAGTGTTTCTACAGATGAAGATATATTTTCTTGTTAGACATGGGTAAGGGAATGTGACATAAGCTCTTTTCCAAATAGAGTAATATCAACATGTGACTTTTTCCTTACATTTTGACAAATAATGTCTGCATTAATACATAAATATCCCATACTGAATCCGCATTTTTTGAGAGTCAGGTTGGATTACATTTTCCACCAAATGTGTAATTTGGTAAAATTGTTAGCCACTAAAGTAATTTACATATTCAGGTAGGTTACATATTTATATATATTATAAACAATGTGTTTTTTACTTTTATTTATTTATTTTTATTTCAGGAAATTATGGGGGGTACAAACATTTTGGTTACATGTAATGACTTTGCCACATCCCAACCGTGATTTGAGACGTGCCCTTTCTCCCCCTATAATGTTCACCACATCCATTAGTTGTGAGTTTACCCACCCCCTACCTCCAAAGAATATTACTACTGTGTGAGCACCTTAGCATTGATCAGTCAGTGCCAATTTGATGGCAAGTACATGTGGTGCCTATTTTTCCATTCTTGTGATACCTCACTCCGGAGGTGAGAGGATTGCTTGAGGCCAAGAGTTTGAGAACAGCCTGGGCAATATAGCAAGACCCTGTCTCTACAGAAAGAGTTAAAAAAATATTAGCTGGGCATGGTGGCAGGCACCTATAGTCCTAGCTCCTTGGGAGGCTGAGGCAGGAGGATCCCTTGAGCACAGGAGTTTAAGGCTTCAGTGAGCTATGATTGATGCCACTGTAGTCCAGCCTGGGTGACAGAATGAGATCCCATCTCTTAAAAAAATAAAAAGTATGGCAAATTTTTATCAAGAAAATTAAGAAACACATTTTTAAAAAATTACGTAAATTGATGATTTCCATGTGCACTGATTACCTATTAAGGAGTATATAGGTGCTAAACTTTAAGAAACACTATAATTGAAGCTAACAGACAACGAGTTGTCTTCATCTTGAGTATTAAATGCCTTGTTTGTTTTAGTGCTCTTAGGTAATTACAAGAATCCTCAATTTAGGGGATCAGAATTTCTCCATCATCTTCTTGATGCTACTACATCCATGTGAGATCCATATTGACATTCCACCACACAGATTCAGAGAAAGTTCTGATTCTGGTACTTTCACTACTTGATGACTTTCTCCACAGCCTTGTTTATCTGCTCAGGAGGGTGTCTGTAATCTGGCCAGTTGAGCCTACTTTCACACTTTATTTTCTGATTGCCATCAACCCATTCTCTATACACTTCATAGAGGAGAAGATACAGAAAATTCTAATTTATTGTGTTCACTAACTTGTGAATATAATAGAAAGTTAGATATTCTGTCTCACAATAATGAGAACCGTGAAGACAGAAATGAGCCTCTTCATGGTATCAAGCAATGTTTGATGTGACTTACTTGCAGTGATGTGGTCTTATCACTGCAAAATAATCGATTAATAGTTAAAGTAAATATGAGTAATCGGGCCTTTTTCCTACACTGCATTTCAGAGATTACTTCAGACCTATGCAATCCTAGTTTGAGAACTATCAGTGTGTGTAGCAGAGATACATCAGATTGAGTCTCTGCTGACCACTGGTAAATAAAACATTATAATTTCATCATGATAATACTATAACTAGGCATGGAAAACTCCAACTCATTTATTGAACCACTTTTAGACTTTGATTTAATAAGATCTGGAGGATTTTTATATATGGAGGTATATTTTTAATATATTTATACTTAGACTAAAATATTAAAGAGCAGATTGTGGAATACAGTGGCCTATCAACTGAGTTTAATCCGTAAGTGAATTTTTATAGTGTATACATAGTTTTTAAAAATTGAATTAGTTGCCAATGTTTGTAACTTATGGGATTTCATATACAAATCCAGATTTTCAGCTTTTCTTAAAAATGAAAAAAAATCTAACCACAATCATTTGGGAATGATTAAATGCTGACCCTGGGGCTGAGGGTGAGTGATTTCCAGTACACCATTTTCCATCCAGCGCTTATTTGCCCTTCTTGCCCCAGCAGGCGTTTGAGTTCTGTATCTTTGTGAGTGTAATATTAATTAATCTTATATGGGTCCTTTAGCTTCTTTTAAGATTTGTAACCCTTAAAATTATTTTATTTGGATGTGTTTAATTGTGTATTATTCATTAAATGATAATGTTTATTTTCTTTTTTAAAAGAGGAATTTGGATTTGTAAAGAGCATGAAGAATATTCTCATATCAAGTAACTATATGGAAGTTCATGTGGTGTTGCACAGTAATAAATGTTAATGAACTCTGAGCATTTACATAGCACTAATACACCAAAATAGGCATTATAAATCTTGACTGCTACTAGATAATATACCACATAGGATATAATAATTACAGGGAAACTATATAAACTATTTGTATATGTTTCCTCTTGGTGAAAAATTTTTGAGTATAAAAATTTTATGTTATTCTTGATAATTGTGCTAAGATTTTAAGCATGGCCACATTTACTTATATTTACTTTACCTCAGAACTTGGCAGTATGGCTTTAGACTTGGTATATTACATTTTTAACTCAGGTCAGTGTTGACATGAACTGTTATTCAGCAGATGTATTATGGAATCTAAGTAGCTTTTCATCAGTTTTACTCAATTTCATGTTTGGTTGAAACTGCATAAGACAATCCTGTACTCCAAAGCAATACTGATATGTAGTCAAACCTAGTAGCTTACATTTAAATTCTGCGTCTCCTGATTTACTTGCCTAGATTTACATGGATAGGTTATTTTTGTTTTCTGTTTCTGTTAGTAAACATTTGGTGAGTTAACTATTAATAGCGTATGATTTATCCTACAAAGTACTTCCTGTCACTAATTAAATTTTCTCATTTGAATGGCATATAATGTAAGTGCTTCATGTGAGAGACCCAGTGACACTTGCAATGCTATTATTGACTAATACAGTTACTTTTCAAATTGTTTTGTTCACTTAGAGTTTTTTTACCATGTTTATTTGATTTCATTCTGTTTAAATTTAATTTGTTAAAAAAACCACATAGAGCATGTTTGTTTCCTTAGATCAGAAACAAAGATGCATTATGCTTTCTAAATGAATCAAAATTTATGTTGCAATTATGCAAATGAGTATAATAGACACATGTTCTTTTCTACAGTCCCAAATCAAATTATGTATTTGAGTTATATATTATTCCATTCAATCAGTCATAAGGATTAAGTCACTTAAAGAGTTAACTGTATCTGGGACATATTTTTAAAATATATTTCAATTTAAAATAAAAGACCTATTTTCTTTGAGGAGATAGTGTCAAGTATAAGCATATAGCAAAAATTAGGTTTATATAAGCATTGTAAGATGCAAACTATCATTTTAAATTGCTTATAAATTTGTTTGTACATATTATAAGATGACATAACAGAAAAAAAATGCTGAATGTCTTCTTGTGTTTAGGAATTAGAATAGATGCATTTTAATTAGCTCTGGAAAATGGAATAATTATCAGTCTGACCAAAATATTGAGTCTAGATATTAGTTGAAAAATATAGTAAATGATCTCAAAATCATGTTAGAATAAAATCTAAAGATTAGAATGATTCATAGAGTCATATGGGCCATTTAGACGAGATTAGTGATTTTAACAATATGGTATTAAAATTAATATAATACTGAGAGTCACATAAATATTACATAATATTATTAGCCCTTGTCTCGTCTTTCTCTGCACAATTTTCCCAGAAACCACATTTAGTTTCATGGCCACATATGTACTGATCACTTCCAAATACACAGATCACTTCCAATATGTATTTATAGCTCTGACCTCTTTGCTGAACTCCATTCCTTCATGAATTATTGTCTGTATGACATCTGCACCTTGATGTTTTACAGAAACTACAAAACTAACATTTCTTTTTTTTTTCTTTTAATGTTTTCCCACTCAGCAAGGATATGAAACTAACATTTCACAATTGAACTAGTCTTTCTCCTAACCTTGCCCTGGTTTCTGTTTTTTCTGTTTGATAATTGCTTACATTCATTAACCAGGACTGTGTCACACAGCCGCCTCTACCTATCAGGAAAAAGGAGGTTGGTAATTGGGACTGTGCTAGCAGCCAATAATATCTGTTTCAACCATTTACAAGAAATGTTACTTTTGGAAATAATTTAATTTCTTTGTGTTACATTTTTTTTTTTAAATCTGTGAATTGAAATAGTGCCTGTCAAATGGTAGGTGCTTAGTGAATTTAGCTGTTGTTTCAGTTATTTGTTTCTGTATAGCCAGTCACTCCAAGATGTAGTGCATTGAAACAACAAAAATTTGTTATTTTCTGTGATTGCACTAATAGTGGCAGACAGGGTTTGATTACTAAGGCAAAATGACAATTCTTAAATCTATACATTATTGCAGAAAAAGAATACAAATAGCAACAGCATTAAAGTAAGGATATTCTTCATAGCCAAAGTCTGCAAGAGTTTCAGAGAGGCCAGGAGTAAACTTCACTTACCTTCCTTCTCTAAGGCCATAGTAGGACATGCTTTCTTTCTTGCATTAGGAACCAGTGACACATGCATGAAACACCTCAGAACCAGCGAGCACAAAATTGAGTCTTGCCAGGGTTTCTTATACTCTGCTGGACATGTAGGCATACTGTTACATAACCAGCTCACTGTTGGCAGTATTGTTGAAAGTATTATAATAATCATCACTGATGATGATATAGGAGTAAAATTTAAGCTATATGGCTTCTCCCAGTCCCCCCATCCCTGCACATTATCTGATTAAATGGATGATTATACCTAAGTTTTTAAAGAAAGAAGATCATTTTCATTAGGTTGCAGATGAAAAGATGCCATAAACAACCTGCTCCAATAATTTTTAACCTCTTCTCCCATAGCAGAATACTCTCAAGATCTAGGCCTTCTTCCTTAGGATAGATGTGATTAGTAAAAGATGGTGTGATAGTGACCCTTTGTGTGGGCTGTGGTTCTTTATTGTGCATGAGACTCTTCTGTGAGTCATGTTAAGTAGACTCCTTGACCTAATAAGATTCTTATTCACCAGGTCTCAGATGGGACACTGGAGGGCTCTGTATTTAATAGGTTGATATCAGTGCGTGTGGTCTGTTGGTCACAATTTGGAAAAGCAGGATAAACACCTCGTCGTTTTCAGGCTGTGCCTAGGGGCTTGGTCTTTTCAAAGTCTTTTGCCTTCTTTATAATATGTGCCCATCAGTGGTCAGTTCTCACAAGGTTATTTGGAGCTTATTTCTAACTGGCTTATTAAATCCTCAACCTAACATTTTAGAAGCAAGGACCTAATTTTACTGATCTATTTTAGTGAAGCAAAGTTCAGTAACATTAGAATCTTTAAGAACAAGCAGAAGAAAAGAAAAAGGAAGTATTTGCTGAAGGATTCAAGAGTTTATTTATACTTTTAGGTGAAAAAGTTTTCTTAAGACTAAGTGGATTCACTTGTCCTATTATTCACACTTAATCTTTTCCCTATGATGAATAGTAATGGCCACTTTTGCACCTGTTGAAAACTGTAGGAAAGTAATACTGGTCTATTAGTAGCTGCTTATTGTAACCAGGCCTGCTTACACAGCAGTCCTCCCTTATCTGCAGCTTCACTTTCTGTGGTTTCAGTTACCTGTGGTCAACTGTAGTCTGAAAATATGAAATGGAAAATTCCATAAATAAACAATTCATCAGTTTTAAATTGCATGCCATTCTGAGTAGCATGATGAAATCTCTCACCTTCCTGCTCTATCCAGCTTTGTAGGTGAATCACCCCTCTGTCCTGTGTATCCATGCTGTAGACCCCACCCACCCATCAGTCACTTAGTGGTCATCTCTGTTATTATCAGATCAACTGTTGAAGTATTGCAGTATTTGTGTTCAAGTTACTTTTATTTTACTTAACAATGGCCCCAAAGTGCAAAAGTAGTGATGGTACCAACTTGAATATGCCAAAGAGAAGCCATAGAGTGCTTCAAGTGAAAAGGTGGAAGTTCTCAATTTAATAAGGAAAGAAAAAAAAATTGTATGCTGAGGTTGCTAAGATCTATGGTAAGAATAAATCTTCTATTCATGAATCTGTGAAGAGCATATTGTTATAATGGTTGTATTACATTATTATTAATCTCCTACTGTGTCTAATTTATAAATTAAACTTCATGATAGGTATGTATGTATAAGAAAAAACAGCGTACATAGGGTTTGGTAGTATCCTCGCTATAAGGTACTCACTGGGGGACTTGAAACATCCCCCGTGGACAAGGGAGGACTACTGTATAAGGAGGAGAAGAAGGATACTACGTATCTGTATAGTTCCCGAAAATAGATTAACACTGTTTATTTGAAGTTATACTCTCCATATTTCTGTATTTGATACATATTTCATAGGTCTGTATAGACACAGGATTATGTTTCTTTTCTTCTAAATTTACTACAAGTTCATGGATAAAAATAATCTTGCATCCATAGCCAAAGTGCATCTTTTCTACTAGCCTCCCAATAATGGCATGGATTTGCTTATTTGAGACAAGATAATGTGCACCTTTGCATAACTTTTTAGAATCTAACCTGTTTTTAAGAAGAGGAACTTTTGTATTTGTTTCTCCTAAAGTAATGTTTTTAAATTATCAGGTTTTCTTTAATACATGGGCCTTAAATATTTTACTACAATTAGAAATGGCTAATACACTTATTTGGAGCCACATTATTTCCAATAGGAACATATCTTCAAGTTCATAGTCAGTGAAAATGTAGGATTCAATTCATTTGCTCATCCGTTCTTCTGGCAAATAGTAACTGAGCACCTACTATGCTCCAGGTACTTTTCATACTCTAGAGATAGAGCAGTGAACAAAAACAGAGAAAACACAATCCTGCTGTCTTGGAGCTTACAACATGCAGCAAATCATATTTTGGATAGTAATAAATGATAAGGTTTATAAAAAGGCAGAGAAGGGGACAAGAGTTATTTGGGGGATGCAAAGAAATTTTAGATTGAGTGGCCTGGAAATGACTCATGGAGAAGGTGACCTTGGGTAGTAACCTGATTGAAATGGAGTAAGCATGGAGGTCTCCAGGAGCACATTCCAAGCAGAGAGAATGCCAAGGGCTAAGGTTCTGAGGCAGATACATACCTGATCTGTTAGAGTAAGAGATAGAGAGTGAATGAAGGGATAGAATAGTAGGAGATGAGGTAAGAATGGTAATAGTGTGTCTAGGAGTGGAATTCAGGATTTACTTTTTGCTCTAAGTAAGACTGGAAACCTTTGTATGGATTTGGGAAGGGGAGTGATCAGTCTGACTTAAATTCTGGACCAGATCCATCACTAGCTGCTATGTTAACAGGCTGAAGATGAACAAGGGTGGAAGCAGGGGGAATTTAGGAAACTTTCACAATAATTCAGGTAAGAGATACTGGTGGCTTGGACCAGAGTGAAAGTTGTGGAGGTGGAGGGAAATGGTTGGATTTGGACTATTATAAAGATAGGGCTGACAGGATATGCTGATAGAACTTCATTATACATCCAATTTATAAGCAATTAATAAATTAAGGAGTAATTCTTTCAACTGTAGAAAAATAGTTGAAGTATATATGAAGCATAAGATTTAAATTTATTATTTTTTACTATGGAAGGTACTTTATCAAGGTAATTAAAATATTCGATGAATAAATAGCAGTTTTTGATATATATTAAATATTTAATCTGTATCACTAAAATAATAAAGAACTCAATCTCAGGGTTTACTGAATTAATTCTTATCTATTGCAAAGTATCTAGTTAAAAGCTTAATGTCTTATAATTCTAACGTTTGTAGTTGAAATACTTCCTAAAGCCTATTGTTGGAAAAGTAGCAGGCTAAAAAGAAATTTGAAAAGACAGTAAAGTGTAGTTTTTAGAGAAAATCCAGTTGCATACTTGTAAATGGAAGCACTATAGAAGTCATTTTTATTCATTTTAATATTTAACCATATGAACAGCTAGATTATTTTTTCTGAGCTTTATCAGTAGAGGGCAGCAAAGTCTCAGGTAGAATGTGTTCCCAGGTTCAAGGGAAGCTTTGCTAAGGAAAATTTTCTTTTTTGCTGCTGTTAAGAAGTTTGTTCTGGCTTGCCTTTCAATGAAGCTCTTTGATAATATAATATAGGAATTTGTTAAAAAACCCTGTAGCTTTGGTTCAGATATTTAGCCAACTCTTCCCTTATGTGCTGTAGATCCTTTCTTAATAAGAACACGTATTTCTTTCTTTCTGTAATTTAGGGAGTACCAGGGCCAGGAAGCTATGACATTAAAAGTCAATTTCAAAAGACAGAATGTGTGACACCAAACGTAAATGATGCATCTCCTGCTTTTCTTTCTCAATCCCAGGTAATGGTCTACAGTGATTTTCATATATAGAGTCTAATAGGCATAGTGTGAGGCCAGCAACAAATCCGATGGTGTTTATGGAGATTATGAAAAGAAAGGTGGCATTTAAGCAAATTGGAAACAGACATGGTCTGGGCAAAACATATTGCCAAAATATGTGGGTAAAATGAAATGAAATAAGATTAGAATATTAATAACAGATGAATATTTGAATTGGAACCATCTATTAAACATTTTCTATTAAGAAAATTTGCATATGTGAATGTTCAATTCAGTTTATAGGAAATGTGTATTTTAGTCTGTTTTAAAATCTGTTTTCCCAGTGAGTGTGTGGGCTGTTTTTGTTTTTTTTTTTGTCTTTTTTTTTTTTTTACTTTCAAGCTGATGCTTCTGATGTGTGGGCTGTTAATGGGTAACTTATAAGGACATGCATATCTTCCCGAAAAGGTTCTGAAGGTGTTCAAGGTGCCTGGCCATAGGTCACATCTGTAACTGCCTCTGAGACCTTCTTTAGTAATGTAACAGTTATAGAATATATTTCACAGTAACCATTTCACATTCTCCAAGGAATATACTAAGGGGACTTGAGGGTATCAAAGATATTTCTAAGGCAAGACGATCATAATACTAGCAAGCTTTATAATGTGGCAGTCTCCAGACAAAAGTAGTTGTGATATTTATTCCCCTATGCCATGTACAGCTCTGATTATCTTATTTAACTTGGGAGGATTATTGATGACTACTTTGGTTTGATTGTACTTAAGAGACACCTCCTTGGAGACAATTGCATGTATATTTTGAAGATATAATTAACATGACTTTTTAATGGTTAGATGTTGTAGTGAAGGACTGGGAAGAATCAAGAATGAACATCAAGTTTCTGCCTTGAGCAACTTAATGGTACTTAAGGTACTATATAAGATAGATGTGTGGAGGATAGGATATTTCGTGTATTTGTGCATGTGTGTGTATGTATGTGTGCCCTTAATTTTTTTAAATATAATTTTTACAACTAGAACTCTGTTTTTATCCTATTTCTGTTCATCTCATATATAGCTCTAACTTTATATCACTTGTCACCAATCATATTTTAAATATATTTTCAGAAATGGAAAAGAAATATTATATCAATTTGGTTTAAGGAGATGATGGAGAAAAGAATAATGGTTCTGGGGTGAAAGATATGGAGGAGTTAAAATCAAACAGGATAGCCTACTAGTGATAGTGTTTTGTTGAATATGAACAGGTATACTAATGATTATGATAGAAAATCATAGATAATGCAATTTACAAGGTATACTTAGAACACAGAATTTCTGGCTTATAGCAAAAGACAAAGATAAACATCTGGGACATTTACTTTAGTCATTAATTTTAGGAGTTGGTATTTTATCTAAATGCATTGAATTGTCTTATGTTCTCAATTATTAATTTTCAGAATGTACATTTCCTTTATAACAATGATTCTCGATCCTTGATGCATATTAGAAACACCTGGGGGATTTTAATAAATTCTGATACCCAGGTGCCAACCTGCCCTTCTACTCTTCCTCCTAAAGATTGGTCCAGAATAGAACCCAGGCACTAGTATTTTTTTTAACTCTTCAAGTGATTCTAATATGCAGCCAGGGTTGAGAATTATCATTTTATAAACATTGTACTCAGCATCTAAATAATAAGACAGTATTTAGAAATAAAAATTGAGAATCCTCTTTGGTACTTCCAGTAATAAATTGTTATTTTGGTAGTGTTAATATTTACCTACTTTACAAAGTACAAAAGAACATATATAATACACTTTTTTTGTGTGGAAGAAAGAAGGGAAAGTGGGAAAACATGTACATAACTGGTTGTCTTCATATACTATCACAAGGATAAACCAGAAACAATGACATTGGTTACCTTTAAGAGATGGTGAGGATATAGAGTGGAATTCTGGAGCTTATTTGTACTGGCTTGCAAGAGCCAGTTAATTTTCCAGGAGTTTTGTAAGCCTGATTGATGTCACGTTGATAGTGTGAAACTAGCCACTGCTGTGGGTGTATTTATACCATGGAAATTGGCAAATGTTACCAATTGAGACCTTTTCCCGCCTAGGGGTGCAGCATCTGATGGGGTAGAAGGGAAGTGGAGGGAGTGACATTTTTTTAACTACATTTAAAAAAAATACATATTTTGTCTCTTGGAAGCATGGCAATGTTTCATATATTCAAAAATAAAAATAAATCAGTAAGCATGGGAAGGGTTAAGAAAACTGCTAAAACTGAAAACAAATGGACACAAATGAGTATTTATATTTGAAATGAATGTCCTTAACCACAATGAATGAAAGAAAGAAGGAATAATACAGGTAACCATAATATTTGACTATAGCCTCAGATGAGATTGGGGGTGGGTGAGTAGTGAATGTAAGAATGGAAAACAAATTTTGAATTATTTTTAGAAGGTTGGTTTATTGGAGTGGTATATGTGAAGTAATTATAAGACTATTTTAGATATATTATATGTTTGAGCAAAAAAGTTGATATTGTGAGCCAGCATTTTCACTGTGGAAGAAGGTACATGCAAATACGGGTTGGAGGAGGTGAGAGAGGACCTCATGGGATTGTTTTGGGGAAAGGGGGAGATGGACAGACAGACAGAAAGAGACAGAGACAGAATTGGAAAACAAAAAAAGCAAATGAGGTAACATGATAATAGGTGAATCTGGGTAAAGATTATACAGGTGTTTTCTGTATTATTTTTATTCATGCAACTTTCCTGTAAATTTGCAATTATTTTCAAATAAAAAGTTAAAAAGTAAGATTATAAATGCTATATTTCATAAGAGTTTATAGTTATACAAATAGACACATATATTTAATATTAATAAGCTTATAAATTAAACTGGATTTATAAACTACTTGAATCTAATATTTTATTCTTAAGGTATTTAATATTGCTGAGTTATTTGAATATATTAATACATGTTGAGGAAATTTTTGAATTAATGTATTTTGTTTACATAAAAGAAATTATTTAGATAGTTATTTAAGTTATTTACTTATTAGCTTGAAGGATATTTTAAGTGTGAAAATTGTCCATACACTGTCATCTAGAATCTTATGTTGAGATTATTTCCTTCCAAAAATCTGTTTGCCTTAGTAAGGCACATAATGCATTACTACATTAGTATACAGATGATTTTGCTAAAAGCTATATATTTTATGTTTTGATGAGTACAAGATCTTAATTCACCTACATTTTCTTCACTCCATTAAGAAATAAATTAAACTGCAGGTGTTATGTTACTTAGAAGGCAGCTTTTAACTCATAAAATATCAAAATGTACTATAGTTTCTCACTGGCATATTCTCCTGTTCTTCACTAGAGATTCTTACCTATAAAATCAATCACCCCAGCTCCGGGCACATATAATGAATCTCGAACTGCTTTCATGTCCTTGAATAAAACATCAGGACTGAAAAATATCCCATTTGGTCAAAGTGCTGTTCGATTCACAAAGGACTTCAGGACAGAGGAAATGCCAGGTTAGCAATTAATCTGCATATTTCTACTCTTTAGCTTTATGTAACTTAATGTTCTTAACAAGGTGGATACACCAGAGTGTACTTTTTCTTTTTTGTCCTACGACTGGTGGCGTCATTTTAAGTCAACATTGTTTTTAAGGCATCAACTATGCACCAAACACAGAGCAAAATAATATACAGTTTTAATATGATTTCAATTTTACATGTCATGCATCTTGATTGTAATTTTCTATTTTTTTCCTTTATTCAGTAAATTTCCTAATTTTTCTTTTGGTGGATGAATAAATATATCAAGTATGTGGTCACTACTAGTAATATCATTTATGATATTCACTTTCATTAAACTTTTTATTTCATAGATGTTCAGTCACATATTCTAACATTTTCATTGGGTATTACAGTATACATAGCTAAAAATATAGAATCAAAATAACTTATAAAATTGCTAACATAGTTTTTGTTATCTATCACTGTGTGACAAATTCAGTGGCTTAAAGCAACAGACTTTTCTTTTATATCTCATTATTTGTGCAATGACTAGAAGGCAGGGCTCAGATGAGACTGTCATTAAAGTGAGTATATAGATCCAGCATGTCTGGATCAGGGTAGTCTAACTTTCAACATGGTGGCTCAGGGTTTCATAAGACATGGCCAGATGCTGTAAGACTTTTCATGACCCACCCACAGAACTCTGAGGACATCACTTCTGTATTCTGTGAGTTAATCAAGTCACACAGGGTAGCACACATTGTAGGGAAGGGCATGAAATTCTATCTTTCAATGACAAAGGTAGCAAAGAATTGATGGTCATTTTTCTACTCCTGGTACAGTTGCTTGCTACTCATTCCATAGAGAGGTTGAATCTCACTCTTCCCCTGTAGTCTTGGCTAGCCTTGGTGGCTTTCTTGACCAATGCATGCAATGGAAATTATATTCTAGCACTTCTCAGACAAAGTAATAAGCTTTATAGTATCTACCTGGGCCTCTGGAAACACTTGGTCTTGGAGCCCTGAACCTCTTTGTAGAAGGTTATTTTAAGCCTGCCATTCCTGAGAGGTCATGCATAGGTGCTCCAGGCACTAGCCCCAGTTGAGCCCAGCTCAGTAGTGCTCATCTTAAATCTGGAGTCCAAATTATTTCTAAATATTAATTTATTGAATGACCTAATTGCTTTAAGATTGGATCTTACTTTAAGTTTGATGGTCCAGTATATTACAAATAAAGTATTATAAATGCCTAAAAGGTTAGTTTATTTATAAAGGGCAAGTTAAATTAAGATTGACCTCTAAAATCTAATCCAGAATCTCACATGTTTTAAGGATTAGTAAGAATGGCCTACATAGAAGTTTGGCCTCTTTCCATGTAGTTACTAGGTGTCAACCTAAAGGAAAAAACTGAGGCAAACTTAATGTAGTAGAGAGTTTATCTGGGCCAAGTTTGAGGGCTACAATACAGGGGCAGATTCAGGTTACCCTGAATATTAATATATACTCTGATTAGCGGCAGTTACAAGTAAGTTTTTAAAGGAAAAGAAGAGGCAGTTCCTAAGTTGTTTATCAAGAATTTGCCTTAGAACAACATAAGCTATTGATTGGCCATGCATTGTTCTTTGTATCACAAACTCCAGAAACATGGAGATAATGGGTGAGGCAGCTAGTCAGGAACAAAATGCCTTTAAACAATTGCCCCTGGGTGTGGGTGCGGGGCCATATGACTGAAGTCCCATACTCATGTTTCTCTGGGCCTGATAAATTTCTCATACCTCACATAGCTTGAGCCATTTTTCTTGAGCTATTTGTCTTTTTTCATAGGATACAGTAATGAATTGGGCCTGTCAACCAGTGATAGTGCAGATGTGACCACCTAATATAGAGCTCCAGAGTGGTAGCAAGTTAACTGTTAGAAGGTCCCACTAAACCTTCTAGATTTCCCTTAGCAGATGTGATCTGGGGTTCCTGGGCATTTCTACACTTAAGGACTGGAAAATGAATGTGAAAAACTTCTAATGTGAGTAAGTCTTGTGATGAGAATGGCTTTCCAAGTTAGAAACTTAGTAAGGTGGTACCTGAGATGTATGCCTCTGATGTCTCTAGTCCTGAGGCCATGCAATGTTAAGTACTTACGTCAGGTTTTAATCTGAAATTTTGGTTCTTAGCATGCTCAAGGCTGAAGAATGACTAGACATGCCAAAGTTAGGCAAACATGGAAATGAGGTTTATCGAGGAGAGAAAGATAGGATTATAGGGCAAGAGCAAGATATAGGTTTATAGAGCATGATACATACACTGCAGATGACATCCGGACCCATTGTCACAAGGGGAAATAGCAAAAGGAAGGGTGTGAAAAAAGGGACTTGGTTATAGTCTGTATCTTGTTTTACAGTGCCTGGACTGGGACCTCCCTAGTGGCTCAGATGTCACCATGGAACCACTTTGATTGGACAGTTGGGAGTTGCATTACTACACATGTGGGTTGTTCTAGGTCAATTTCCAGACTCTCTGGTACCTATGTTACTTGGTGCGTGGGCTAGAGAGTCCATTGCATTCTTTTGCAGCTGGCACGCTAATTTGATTGGCAGATTCATAGGGTATTCCCTCTTCCCCAGGTATGGCAGTCACTTGGGAGATTAGGGTGGGGCAGGGCCAAGATGGGGGCCTTCCTCCCAGGTGGGGCAATTGCACCAAAGCAACAGTACCCACTCTGGCCTCCAGGAGACCTGGAATCCCTCGCTATCTACCTAACATGTAAACTCATCTATAAAGTATTATATTGTACTTTTGTGCCAGAAGGGAGATAGATCTGACATACAGTTACTTGTCTTTTAAGTACCCTTAGATGGTGGCTAAAATAATTTTTATTATACTTTCTGTTTATCTTCTTTCTAAACATTACTAATGGAAAAATGTTTGAAGACAGCATGAATGACACATGATTAGCACTTAGGTTTTCTGAGAGTTGACACAACAGAATTTTGATAGAGACTTTCAGAGAATAGACTAGAACTGGAATATTTGGAAAATTGGGAAGAGTTTGTGTGCTTTTTGAGAAAAACCTAGTACGTATAAGGAGTATGAAGAATTAATCACTTTTAGATCTGGAATGAACCAAAGTATCTTTTAGCCTAGTGCTACCCAGAGTGCCCTTTGCCAACTGTTTGTTTCCTGTCTATGATGAGAAAGGAGAATTTACACCAGAATGTAAATCAATACAAAGCTTCCTTCCATGAGAAGACTAGTTACAAAATGCTTAGTGAAATAGCCAATTTACATTTAGCTATACGCTCCTTATCTTGTAGATTGTTCTTAGGCACTGATGTAATCAATTCCTATTATTTTTAGATGAGGAACTTGAAACCCAGAAAAACAAGTGAGATATAAGTGAAGTTTTATATTTACTTAGTGGCAGAACTAATTTAGTAGAATCCAGATAACATGAGTATAACTAAGTTAAGTGTTTTTTGAAGTATATCATATTGCATCTAATGAATATTGCTGTTCACTGGAATTGATTTTTTGAAAAGTACTGAATTACAAAGAACATACTCAAATATATTTCAGATATTTGTCTGTCGTGATAAAAACTTTCTCAGTAGCATAGAAAGTTGTATTATTTTCAATGAAAAATATATGAAAGTTTATTCACTCAGACTGACACTGTGGAAAATGCTTCAGGTTATAAATATGCAATGAAAGGTAAAAGGCAAAAATTAAAGTAAATGTTGTAATAGGGAGATGATCAGTGATTTTTTTGGTCACATTTATTTTAATGCTGCTACATCAACTTTCAACACTTTTTAGTATTGAGATTTATTTGTTTGTTTCTAATCTAGTGATGTACAATTTATACGCAATAAAAATCATTTTGAGTGTACAATATGATATACACTTAAATGTACAACTTGATGAATTTTGGTAAATGTATATAGTCAGGCAGCCAGCATTACAATAAAGTTTTGGAGCATTTCCATTCATAAAAAGTTTCCTCATACCCCTATGCAGTTAATCTCTACCCCCTGTGTCCAGTCCTAGGCAGTTCATTCTTATGCTATGATTTTTACTTTTTCTAGAATTTCATAAAAATGGAATCATACATTATTCAGAATTTTACAATTGCCTTCTTTCACTTAGCATGCTATTTTAGAGATTCATTCATATTATTGTGTTTATCTTTCCTTTTTATTGCTGAGTAATATTCCATTATTTGGATATAATATATTTTGTTAATGTATTCATCAGCTGGTGGACATTTGGGTTGTTTTCATTTCTTTTCGGAAAATACCTAGGAATAGAATTTCTAGGTCATATGACAAGTATATGTTTAACTTTATAAGAATTTGACAAACTGTATTCTAAAGTGACTATACCATTTTGCATTCCTGTCAGCAACATATAACAGTTCTTTCTAAAAAATATACTTAATTCAACATAACTCAGTTCAAAAGAAGCAATTAAAAGTGTGTTTATTCTTATATATATGATTTTTAAAATAATTTTAGGTCCTGCATTTTATAATGTCCTGAATAATACTATAATTGCCAATGTTAGAAATATCTGCTTGAAGAAACAAAAGAAAAGTGCTTTTGGGTCTTCTCTTCCTCGTACTTTATTCCTGGTTCAGAAAGAAGCTTGGACTACTCCTGGGCCTGCTGATTATCAGGTAATACATTAATACTGAAATAATATTCTTTATGAATACCAAGCTTTTAGAGTTCTCTTAAAATTACATGTGATAATAGAATTACTATACAAGGACATCAAATAGTTATTATAACTGTATTACATATATTAAGGAAAGTAGAAAGATTGAGCATATTAAATAATAGAGATATGCCAGAAATTTTTAAAAAAGACAAATTGAAGTTCTAGAGATGACAAATAAAATATTTGAGAAAATGTGCACTAGGGATGTGTTGAGGGGAGGGTAATCAGAATGGTTAAGGCATGTGATTTCATATGTAACATGAGAAACATTTGAAAGAAATGTAGATGTTTAACACAGGGTTCACTTGACTTAGGGAGAATAAAACAGACAACTGGTTTTGAAATGGAAAGTTTTCTAGTATGGAAAAGGGTCTGTGTTATATAAGGTGTACAATCAAGACCAATAGGTGAAAACTATAGAGTATCAGATTTCAATTCAGTGTAAGTAATAACTGGATTTTTGTTTAGTACAGTTTTAATATGTATATTATGGTAAGAACAACAGCACTGCTTTTTTCTCTTCATGCTAGTTTAGATATTTTTTACTGAGTTATCTTTCAGTTTACTAATCTTTTATTCAACTTCTATTAAATCAATATGTTGAGTTTATAATTTCAGATATTCTAATTTTTAGTTCTAGAATGACTGTTTGATTATTTCTAAAAGAATTTACTTCTCAGGAGAAAATTTCCAAGTTTTCAAGTATTTTTCCCTGTTTTATTGAAAACATTAATCATAGTCTTTTAAAAGTCCTTGTCTGCTAACTCTAATATCTGGATAACCTATTGGTCTGTTATTTTCTGTTATTTTTTTCCTCTTAATTTGTTTTTCATTTTTTATTTAATTACATTTCGGGGATACAAGTGGTTTTTTGTTACATGGATCAATTACATGTTGGAGAAGTCAAGGCCTTTAACATACCTGTCACCTGAATAGTGTATATGGTTCCCAATAGGTAATTTTTCATCCCACGTATCTGTCCTACCATCCCCCTTCTGAATCTCCAGTGTTCATGAAGTTACTCTGTATGACCATACATACCGACTGCTTAGCTCCCACTTATAGGTGAGAACATATAGTATTTGGTTTTTTGTTCTTGAGTTCGTTTAGAATAATGGCCTCTACTTCCACCCAAATAATAATGCCAAAGACATTATTTCATTCTCGTTAATGGCTGAGTAGCATTCCATGGTGTACACACACGCACACACACATACACACAACATTTTCTTTAGCTGCTCATCAGTTGGTGGTCAAAAAGATTGGTTCCATATCTTTGCAATTATGAATTGTGATGTGATAAACATACAGGTGCAGGTATATTTTTTTATAAAATAAATTCTTTTCCTTTGGGTAGATCCCCAGAAGTAGGATTGCTGGATTGAATGGCAAATCTCCTTTTCGTTCTTTGAAAAATTTCCATCGAGGTTGTATTAATTTACATTAACACCAACAGTGTACAAATATTCCCTTTTCACCACATCCGTAACAACATCTGTTGTTTTTTGACTTATTAATAATGTCCATTCTGACAGGGTAAGGTGATATCTCATCCTGATTTTAATTTGCATTTCTTTGATGATTAATGATGTTAAGCATTTTTTCATATGTTTTTTGGCCATTTGTATATCTTCTTTTGAAAAATGTCTGTTCATGTCTTTTTCCCACTTTATAATGGGGTTATTTGTTTTTTCCTTGCATATTTCTATGAGTTCCTTGTAGATTCTGGATGTTAGTCCTTTGTCACATATATAGTTTATAAATATTTTCTCCCATGCTGTGGGTTGTCTATTTTCTCTGTTGATTACTTTTGCTGTGCAGAAATTTTTTAGTTTGATTAAGTACCATTTATTTATTTTTGTTTTGTTGTATTTGCTTTTGGGGTTTTCATCATAAATTATTTGCCTAGGCCAATGTCCAGAAGAAATTTTCCTATGTTTTCTTCTAGAATTGTTATGATGTCAGGTCCTGAATTCAATCTTTAATCCATCTTGAGTTAATTTTTATGCATGCTGAGAGATAGGGATCCAGATTATTCTTCTGCATGTGGCTCTCCAGTTTTCCCAGTACCGTTTATTGAATCAGTGATCCTTTCCCCTGTGTATGCTTTTCTCTGTTTTGTTGAATATCAGTTGGTTGTAGATGTATGGTTTTACTTCTTGATTCTCTATACTATTCATTGATCTTTATACTATTTCATTGATCTGTTTTGGTTACTATAGCCTTGTGGTATAATTTGAAGCCTGGTAATGTGATGCCTATACATTTGTTCTTTTTGCTTAAGATTGCTTTGGCTGTTCAGGCTCTTTTTTGATTCCACACAAAATTTAGAATTGTTATTTCTAACTCTTTGAAAAATGATATTGGTGTTTTGATGGGAATTGCATTAAATCACTTGGGCATTATGGCTATTTTGACAATATTGGTTCTTCTAATCAATGAGCATGGGATGTTTTTCAATTTGTTTGTGTCATCAGTGATTTCTTTCATCAGTGTTTTGTAGCTCTCCCTGTAGAGATATTTCACCTCATTGGTCATGTATATGCCTAGGTGTTTTATTTATTTGTTGCAGCTATTGTAAATGGGATTGAGTTATTGATTTGATTCTCAGCTTGGTTGTTATTATACAGAAATGCTACTGACTTGTGTATATTAATTTTGTGACCTGAGACTTTACTGAATTTATTAATTCTAGGAATTTTGAGTAATTTTAGGGATATTCTAGATATAAGATAATATCATTTGCAAACAGGGATGGTTTGACTTCCACTTTTCCAATTTGGATGCCCATTATTTCATTCTCTTATCTAACTGCTCTGGCTAGGACTTCCAGTACTATGTTGAATAAAAATGATAAAAGTGGGCATCCTTGTCTTATTCAAGTTCTTAGGGAGAATGCTTTCAACTTTACCCCATTCAGTATTATGTTGGATGTGGGTTTGTCATTCATATATGGCTTTTATCATGAAAGGCTGCTGGATTTTATTGAATGCTTTTTCTGAATCTATTGAGATGATCATATGGTTTTTGTTTTTAATTTTTAATTCTGTTTATGTGGTGAATCACATTTATTGATAGGCATATGTTGAACCATCTTTGCATTCCCTGGGATAAAACCCACTTGATTGTGGTGAATTATTTTTTAGATGTGCTGTTGAATTTGATTTGCGAGTATTTTGTTGAGGATTTTTGCATTTATGTTCATAAGGGATATCGATCTGTCATTTTCTTTTTTTATTGTGTCCTTTCCTGATTTGGGTATCAGGGTGATACTGGCTTGGTAGAATGAGTTAGGAAGGATGCTCTCCTTCTCAAAGTTATGGAAGAGTTTCAGTAGGATAGGTAGCGGTTGTTCTTGGTAGGTCTGGTAGAATTTGATTGTGAATCCATCTAACCCTGGGCTTTTTTTACTGTGAGGTTTTTTTTTTTTTATTACTGATTCAATCTCCCTACTTGATATTGGTCTGTTCAGGATTTCTGTTTCTTCCTGATTCAAGTTTAGGAGTTTGTGTGTTTCCAAAAATTAATCCATTTCCTCTAGTTTTTCTACTTTGTGTGAGTAGAAGTTTTCATAGTAGTCATGGATTATCTATTATATTTCTGTGATATCAGTGGTAATGTCTCTATTTTCGTTTCTGATTGAGTGTATTTGAATCTTCTCGCTTCTTTTCTTATTTAATCTAGCCAGTAGTCTGTCCACTTTTTTTTTTTATCTTTTCACAGAACCACCTTTTCATTTCCTTGATCCTTTGCATTGTTTTTTTGGTTTCAAATTTGTTAAATTCTGCTGTGATGTTTGTTATTTATTTTCCTCTGGTGGCTGTAGGTTTGTCTCCTGGTGGTGTGAAAACATTAGGTTATTATTTGTAAATTTGTGTAGTAGGCATTTAATGCTATGAACTGCCTTCTTAGTATTACTTTTGCTATATCCCAGAGATTTTGATAGCTTGTGGTGCAATTGCCATTTAATTTGAAATTTTTTATTTCTATCTTGATTTTATCATTGTCTCAAAGATTGTTCGCCAGCAGGTTGTTTAGCTGCCATGTTTTTGTACAGTTTTTGAGAATTCCTCTTAGAGGTGATTTCTGGTTTTATTCCACTTTAGTCTGAGAAGATACATGGTTTGATATTGATTTTTTTAAAATTGCTAAGACTTGTTTTGTGGCCTAATATATGGTCTATCTTGGAAAATGTTCCATGTGCTGATGAGAAGAATTTATATTTTGCCATTTTGGGGTAGAATGTTCTGTAAATTTCTGTTAGGTCTATTTGTTTTAGAGTCCTGTTTAAGTCCAGTATTTCTGTGTTTATTTTCTGCCTTGATGATCTGTCTAATTATGTCAGTGGAGTGTTGAAGTCCACTACTATCATTATGTTATTGTTTATTTCATTTCTTAGGTCTAGCAATATTAATTTTATGAATCTGGAAGCTTTGGTGTTAGGTGCATATATATTTAGGATTGTTATATTTTCTTATTGAATTGATTCCTGTATCATTATATAATGAACATCTTTATCGTTTTTCATTGTTAAAGTCCATTGTATGTGGTATAAGAATAGCTACTCTTGTTCACTTTTGGTTTCCAATTGCTTGAAATATTTTTTCCACTCTTTTACCTTGAGTCTATGCGACTCTATATGAGTTAAATGGTTTTCTTGGAGACAACAGATGTTTTGGGTTGTGTTTTTATATCCATTTTGTCAATCTATATCTTTTAAGTGGGGAATTAAAACCATTTACATTCAGTATTAGTATTAAAAACGGAAGTGCTGTTTGAGTCTTCATGTTGATTATTACCTGTTTTGCTTCCTTTTTTTATAATTTCAAAATATTACAGAAGTACAAATATTTTTGGTTATCTGTATCAATTTTGCTAGGCTTTAGTCAGGGTTATAAATATGCTAATCACCCAGATACTGTTCATTGTACCTGTTAGGTAGGTTTTCGCCCATCCCCCCTCCTTGCTTGATTTACACTGAGTTTTACTTCTGTCTGTGCACACATGTGCTCATCAGTTAGTTCTGCCCATTTTCTTTCTTTCAGGTGACTAGGTTGGAATAATACCATGAGAAAAATAGTGGAAAAGTGCCAACTTTGGCATTTACGGTAAAGAGGCAGATAGTTTGACAGATACAGTATGTGGGGGATGTATTCTTTTTAGTAAATTAATGTTACCAAAAAAATGAACATAGGAAGATGTATAATTAATTTATACTATGTGTCAAATTCTGAAATATTAACTATGAATATCAAATTCTGAAATAAAAACAGTGAAAAATGTGTAAAAATGGGAAAATATATCCTTATCCCTTTTGTGTAATATAAACAATGTTGCTATTGTTTATACAGTTTAAATTATTAAATGAATACAAATGAATAAATTGTATGATAAATCAGAATATATCACAAGAATTAATTGCTAATTAAAATTTTAGATTACCAGACTCTTCTAGCCTATTAATTTACATCTTCAATGCATATGAGCAATTATCATATTTCAGAGAGTGTGGGTCCTTTTGCTTAGAAAATATATTAATCTAGATTGCCACATAATTAATTAAATAGTTATTGCTAATATATTTTTATTTCATGTATAAATAACAGTGTTAACAAATAATATCATATAATTGGCCTAATACCTTATACTCATATATTATTGAGATTATAACCTGCTGGTTATGAAATAAAACAAGAATTGATGCCTGCATTTGATATTACAGTAGGCCTAATAACTCACCCCTAATATATTTAAAGAATGTATGGAGATCCATCATACTTACCTAGATATTCATATAATTCACTCTTTTTCGATTTTAATATTTCATTGGCTTAAAGCTTTTTACTTCTATATCGTATTTGAAAATTTTACTTTTTTATGAATATATGTTTATCTCAAATGACAAAGCAATATTGATGGGCTTCATTGCAAACTTATTATTTATAGTACCACTTGTATTGATAAAAATAAATGAAATACTTTTTTGTAACCTCTTCTTTCAACATGTTTTTAGAATTCACAGGTCGGTGGAATTTTTGATGAATTACCTAACTTGACTAACAAATATGCTGTTTTCCTGTCAAGAGAAGAAAGAACTACTAAAGTGCCAGATATGGTAAGAAGACTCCTATAATTAAAACTATTTGTAATTTAGGAACTATGGAGGAGACTGCATAACATAAACAATATATTAGGACCTGAGGGAGGTAACTGGTAGCCTATGTACCATCTTTGGCTAACCTGATACTTGCATATTTTTAAAGTTCAACAACATTCTTGAAGCTAAGCAGAAGTTCAACATTGCTTCTATGAGAGACTATTACATGGAATATCACTTGTAGTATTAGAGAACAGTCATTTTTAGGACATACATGAAAGCTGAACTCATCGTGTTGCATATGGAGTGGAAGATTTACTTTAGGTACAACTCATTTTGCTAGTAATGTAAATTTTTTCCCTTTTCAATTTGAATCTATCTTAAAATCTAAGACTCCTCAGTGATTTTTTTTCACTCCTATTAACCTGTATGTTGAATTGTGTTGCTATAAATTTTTCTAACTGAATTTCCATTTTTATGAAGAGCTAATATTCAAAAAGTAAAGCAGATTAAATTTGAATATGAATAGTTGACTATTTCATTCAGATTGAATTTATAAAAATACTGAAGTATCACACCTATAATTCCAGCACTTTGGGAGGCTGAGATGGGAGGATAGCTTGAGGCCAGGAGTTTGAGACCAGCCTAGGCAGCATAGCGAGACCCTATCTCTACAAAATATAAAAAAATTAACCAGGTGTTATGGCATGTGCCTTAGTCTTAGCTATTTGGGAGACTGAGGCAGGAGGATCACTTGAGCCCAGGAGTTTGAGGTTATAGTGAGCAATGACCGTGCTGCCACTACACTCCAGCCTGGGTGACAGAGTGAGACCCTGTATCAAAAAACAAAACAAAACAAACAAAAATAAAGTAAAATTTAGAGTTAGAACGTTAGACCCAATGCTAATGTTGCTGTGGTCTGAATGTTTGTGTCTCCCCAAAATTCATATGCTGAAATTCTAATCCCCAAAATAATGATATTAGGAGGTGGAACCTTCTGGGAAGTGATTAGGTCACAAGGATGGAGCCTTTATTAATGGGATTAGTACCCTTATAAAATAGGGCCAAGGGAGCTTGTTGGCCCCTCCAACACATGAAGACAGAGAGAGTGTGCTGTCTATGAAGAAGCAAGCCCTCACTGGAAACTGAATCTAGTTGTGCCTTGATCTCGGGCTTCCCAGCTTCCAGAATTGTGAGAAAATAAATTTCTGGTGTTTATAAGCTACCCAGTTTATGATATTTTGTTATAGCAACCCAAACAGACAAAGATAAATGTCATAAAGTAGCTTTGTGAACAGGTGTTGTTAAAATAATTTTTTTTGTAGAAACTGGACCATTTTTGCAAGATATTATTAATAGCAAATTACTAAAACAGGATCATTTACCAGGGTTTAAAATGTAGCTAGTCAACCAAAGGAAAGCATTACTTGGCTGACGTAAAATTCTGCTAGGTAAGATAATACCAAGAATTGATTTATAATGTTTTCAACGGTGAAATAAGTGGTACAAAATCAGGATGTCCTTAAGGAAAGGACAAATGCAATGTTAGTTAACACAACTGTGAATATATACGAAATCATAGGAATTAGATTAATTTGGTGAGAGATATTCAGAAATAGACTCATTTTTTTTTCTGAGGCATTAATTGACTGAATCTGAGATATGGTCAAAATTAGCATCAGGTTCTATGAGTTTTTTTGTAACTATAAATTTCAAAGACAGTTTAAAATCATCTAGCAATGTTCTTGACATTCTCAGTAGATTCTCAGTAATTGGTAAATAAATATGCTGTTTTAATAGATCATTTCTTCCTTTTGAGGAATTCTAGGTTTTAGTTGCATTTCTCAAGTGAGTCATTGTCACATATACTGTGAAGAATACCATAAGTAATTTATTACTAATAGAAAGCTTTTAAGCTTAGGAATATTTATAATGGAATCAAAGTTATTTCTATCATAATATTAGTAATACAGGTACTAGGAATAAACAATGGAAATCACTGAAGGCACCCATAGGAATGCATATATATATATATATATATATATATATGTATGTTATAGTGAAAGAAGATGGTGCACATTTGCTTTAAAGGAAGATGAGTTGCTCTACAAATTGCTTTTACCTTATTGACATTTTTCTCTCTTAATTTTGCCTCTCTTTGGATCAGAAAACTCCCTTTTTGTGTGGTCTTTTCTGGCATGAAACAATTGCAATCAAAAGTATTGGGTGGGACTCTGGTTACCCAAGAATTGTAATATTGTACTCAAATAGAAAACTTTTGTTTTTCAATCCCTTCTGCAAATGATAATACACTTCAAACAGGTGGGTGTATAATATATATGAATGAAAAATCCAAATTATTGCTCTCAAAACAAAATCAAAATACTATTTCAAATGTATGAAGTAATGAAATTAATTTTATAATTTCAATTAAATAAAAATATTAAAAATTTATCTCCTAGATATTTTATATGTGGATATGCTGCAATCTTGAAAAAGCATATGATAGTTTAATTTTCCAAGTTATATTTTTACATAACAGAATTTAAAAAAACAGACTTCTGCTTTTATTTGAAAGACTGAGCCTACATGTATACTTCCCCTTCTTTTACAAGGCCCAGTGTTCTCCTATTTTCAAAATCTTTTCTTGTCCTAGCACTTTATTTTTCTGGTAAGCTATTCCATCTTTGCTTTGTTGAGTTTAGTTCAGTGTACTGATTCTTTTTTATTGGTGTGATGGGCCACTATAACAGTGTTTGTAAATGGACTTCAGAGAATTCTCAGATTAGTTGTGTTTGCCTTGATAGGAATTCCTAGAAAAATACAATGAGCATCAATTTAACTTAAGATAAGAATTTGCTGTCAGGTAAAGATTACTCTGAAAACGACTCTATAGATGGAGGTTTTCTTGCTTGTTGGTGCCAAGCATTGTGTATATCTAGTTCAGATAAATCATTTCACAGATTTGATTATGTTGCATGTATAGATATTTTATAACTGTTATATATTTTGGAAATTTTATTTTTAGTGCCTTGTTCTGAAAATACAGCTTTGATTTGATTTTGAATGTTCTCAAGATTTGCAATTATAATGATATATTATTTTTGATTAAAATAAACACTCAAAATCAAGATGTAATCTAAAAATTTTATTGTAAATGTTAAAATTTGTCTTCAACTTACTCATTTAAATTTGCTTATTAGATTTAAAATATTCACACTTAAATTTGAAATTTAGCATCAGATTTTATAGAATGGCATTTATGTATGCACTAGAAATTTTTTAAATTTGAAACTCATTGATTTTGATATTTGTTGTATTTAGCAAAATGATGAAGCCTTTATAAAGAATGAGGATTTTTATTATTTATTCCATAATGTATGGGTATGTGGTTCAATATCAATGCCCCTTGGTAATATCACCAAACTTGGAATTACCTATCATTATGCACTGTAATCTTAACTGACAATTTAAAGCTACACTCTCATCATTATACCCCCAAGGAGGAGGAGCTGTTCTATAGGTCAAAGACCCAGTAGGTCATCCATGTCTACAGTCCACCCCCTCCCTTGACTTCAGACATATAATCCAAGTGCCCTCTGATATCTCTACTTGGGTTACTAATTGTTATTTCTAATTTTAATGTGTCCAAAACTAATTTTCTCATAATTTCTTTATTTGCTCTAAGACAGGTATCTATTGTATTTTCATTTCCTTTTCCTGTCTCTGTCATGAGTATCTGAATTTTCCTTGAGGCATAGATTGTACAACTTCCTTTCAGGATGAAGTTGAATTTTAGCACCGTTATATTTTATCTGTTGTTTTTCAGTGTTCTTGGAAGGTAGATACCAATGCCAATTTGTTTTACTGAAAGAGGTTTCTGTTAGAAACTGTCAGCTCCTTTCATGCTTCATCATAGATAAAGGTCTCCCTTTTGTCTTTAGAATTGTATTATATGGTCATTATTACAACTAGATTTCTCCATTTGATGGTAGATCCAAAATTATATTCCAATTGTTTAGGCCAGTGTTTCTTAGCCCTGGCTACAAAAGCTTGTTAGAATCATCTAGAGAGCTTTACAAAATGCCAATGGCAAGTCCCCAACCCCAGATATTACGAATTAATTGTTGTGAGATGGAGGCCAGATAGCCATATATTTTATAGCTTTTGGAAAATGTTAAAGACAAGTGCATATTCAAAACCACTGAGTCAGAATATCCTATATTGAATATTAGTCTTCCTTTACTCTCCAATTAGTTTAATTTCAAGCATTTGTCCAATTTGTTGTATTCATTCATTGAAACATTTAGCAGATGCTTATTGAGGGTCTACTATGAGTAATTCTAGGTGCTCAGAACTAGAGGTGAATAAGACCTCTACGGTCTTTGCCCTCATGTTACTAACTTTTTAGTGTAAAGGGGAAGGAAAGGAGGCATGAAGTAAAAAGTGAAATAAGCTAGTGATTTTTTGTTGGTGTTATACATCAGGAAAACAATAATCAGGGCACTGTGAAAGAGGTACGACGGAGATACGGGATGGGTTGATAGTTTTGATAGGAAAATTCAAGAAATTTTCTTTGTTGAAATGACATTTGAGTGAAGATCCAAAGAATGAGAAGCCAATGGTGAGAATAAGCTAAGGAAAATTGATTCAGACAGAAGGACCATCTAGCATCAAAGCTCTGAAGAAAAAAAAGACATGACACATTTGAGGAACAGGAAAGAAACCAAATGAATGGTTTTTAGATGAGAAAAAAATCAGTTCTCATCTGACTTAATGTTCCCCCAAAGGCAATGTGTTATTTTTCTCTGGCTGATTTCCAGAATTATTTTTTGTCTTTAGTTTTTTAGAAATTTGATTATGACACATCTGGGTATGGATTTACTTGGGTTTATCTTTTTGAAGTTCTTAAATCTCTAGGTTTATATCATTTATCAAATTTGAAAAGCTTTTAAGCCATTATTTCTTCAAATATTTTTTCATCTCTACACTCTTTTTCTCCTGTCTTTTTGAAGCTCTGATGACCTAAATGTTAGGCCTTTTGGTATTTCCCCACAGGTCCCTGAGGCTCTGATAATTCTTTTTATATTTATTTTCTTTCTTTTCTGTTAGGATAATTTCTATTGATCTGTCTGCAAGTTCACTGATTATTTCCTATCTTATCTTTATTCTTCCATTTGGCCCATCCAGTGAATTTTTAATTTGCAATTGTGTTTTTCCATTCTAAAATTGTCAGTTTTTCTTTTAATATTCCAGATTCTTGCTAAGAGTTTCTAATTTTTTATTTTTTCCAAGAATGTTATAATTGCTTGTTGGTACTTTTGTATGATACCTGCTTTAAAATCATTGTCGGATAATTCCAGCATCTATTCCATCTTGGTGTTGTCATCTGTTGATTGTCTTTTCTCACTTGAGATTTTCCTTTGTCTTGGTATGATGAGTAATTTTGGAATGAGTTCTGTACATCTTCAGTATTGTGTTATGAAATTATGCTTCCTACTTAAATCTTATATTTTAGTAGACAATTTATTTGGGTTTAGAGCACACATCCTGGACCATTTTTGTGGTTTAAATGTCTTTTTGGCATTTTATTTATTTATTCAGTTAGTTAGTTGATACTGGATCTCACTCTATCTCCTGGACTGGAGTGCAGTGGCTATTCACAGATGCAATCATAGCTTACTGTAGCCTCGAACTCTTGGGCTTAAGAGATCCTCTTGCCTCAGCTTCCTGAGTAGCTGGGATTACAGGTGTGAGCCCTCATGCCTGGCTAAATGTTAATTTAGTATTTAAATCCTTCACAGCACTACTCTGTCCTGTTCTGTTTATGTGCTACCCAGTTGCCATCTTGAAACCTGGCCAGTATTCTACATGATAATTCAATTGTCAGAGCTTTTGCTTTGTTGATTCTGTTTTTACCCATGAGTCACTTAAGGATATTCCCAGGATTTCATACACAGATTTGAACAGGTCCTTTCTTCAGCTCCCTCTTTCCATTATCTACCTCCTCCCACCACTATCTAGCTGGGAAGAGGTAAGGTGCTGCCTTTTTGTTGTTATTTGCATAGTACAGGGTGGGTTGGACAACAAGAGTTGCCCCCACAGTTTCTGCAGTGCTTGGTGGGGAAAGGGAGGGGTGCCACCTACTTAGTGCAGCATATAGATGGTCAACAGGATGCTGCACCACAGTCTCTACAAATTTGGTGGGGAAGGGGCAGTGTCAAGCTCCTTTTGTGGTGTTTCTGTGGAGCAGAAAGGATAGAATCATAAGTTTTCCTGCAGGGATTTCTTCTTCCTGGCTCTTCAGCTAGATAAGACATGCTTTTATTGAGGGTCCCCCCACCGCCCATCAGTTGGCATTTCTAGACTGTGGGTTACTCTTGTGTTCAGGCTAAGACACTTAGGAGGAAAAAAAAAAAAACCCAGGAACTCACTGTCAGGTCTTCCCTTGAGTCATGATGTTCCTTATCAGTCCACTTTATTTTCTCCACCTTTCAGGGTCTACTGAGACCTGTGTTTTACCCAGGGTTTTAGTTGTAATTATTAATAATAGGAGAATTAGGGTGGAATGTGCTTGTTCCATCTTGCCTAGAACTGAAAACTTTAGTTTCCACAGTTCTCAGACAGCTGTTCCAGGCCATGCATTCTGTCCAGAGATGGGCAGATTCAGTGGGATAGGTAGGATGGATTTTGCTTACTCCATCTTAACCAGAACTAAAACGCTTGTATTTGATGTTTTTTTTAATGCTGGGGTGCAAGTGTCTTTTTTAAGATTTAATGTTCTGTTTGTTTTAGTAATTAGAAGTACATTATTACATATTGACTTTATATCCAGTGATCTTGCCAAATTCACTTATTAATTCTGATATTTTATAAGTGGCTTACTTCAGAATATTTACATAAAAAGCCATATAATCTATGGAAAATGACTTTACAATTCCTACAAATATTATTATCATTTTTTAGTATACTGTCATTGGTGTCAGTAGAATGTTGAATAAAACTGGTGAGAGTGAACATCCTTATTTCATTTTTGGGGAAGTGTTTCAGTATTTCACTATATTGTATACTATGCTGAATAATTAAAACTTTCATTATCATTGAAAGAAGTTCTCTTCTATTTCTAGTTTGCTAAGAGTTATATTGGGAATGTGTATTAAATTTTATTAAATATTTTTTCACATCTGTTGGAATGCTCATTACTTTTCTTCCTTATTCTCTTTATCTAGTAAATTATTATTTATTGCTTTTTTTTTAACAGAGACTGCTTTTTGGATACTAATCCAGTTTTGCCTATATTGAATAAACCCCATCTGTTTATGATGCACAGTACCTTTTTTATATTACACAGTACTTTATTTACTAATATTTTATTTAAGACTTTTGTTTCTCTGTTTTTGGGATGGATTGGCCTATAATTTTATTTTTAGTAATTTCATTGTTAGGCTTTGATATCATGGTTATGGCTATCTCATAAAGTAAATTGGTAAATGTTGCCTCTTTTCTTATTTTCTGGATGAATTTGTATGAAATTATTGTTGAATTTAAGCTGACACCATCTAGAGACTGAATTTTTTATGTGAGATAGTTTTCAATAACAGATTAAATTCCTTTAGTAGATTTACAAATCATTTTTCAGTTTTTTTCTGCTAATTTTTTCATTTTATTTAAATTTTAAAATTTGTTTATATAAAGTCATTCATTAAATCCTTTTATTATTTTTTAATGTATTGAGAATATGTAGTAATAACTGCTTTTTAAAAATTCCTGATGATGGTAACTTAAACTTTTTCAGTCTTTTTTTGTTGCTCAGTCTTGCTAGATCAATTATATTGGTGTCTTCAAACAACCATTTTGTGGTTCAGTTGGTTTTCTATTCTATATTAATTGTTCTCACTGTCTTTGTTATTTTTCTAGGGTACTTTTTAAAATGTATTTATCTACTTTATTTAGGTTGAATTTGCTCTTCTTTTTCTAGATTCTTGTTTGGATGCTTAGATATTTGATTTTTTGGCCATTTTTTAATTTTTATTTTTTTCAGCTATATTGAAGTATAATTGACAAATAAAAATTGTATATATTCAAGGTGTACAACATGATTTGATATAATGTGTATATATATGTTTATATGTGAAACAATTGTGACAATTAAGCAAATTAACATATCCATCACCTCACATGTGTGACGAGAATAATTGAGATCTATTCTCTTAGCAAATTTCAAGTATACAATATACTATTATTAACTATAGTCACCATGCTGTACATTAGGTGTCCAGAACATATTAATCGTATAACTCCAAGTTTGTACCCTTTGATCAACATTTCATTTCCCACATTCCCTAATTCCTAGTAACTACCCTTCTATTCACTGTCAGTGAGTTTCCAAAGAAGATTTTTATATTACATGTAATATATAAGTGAAGTCATCAGTATTTGTATGCCTGTGTTTGGCTTATTTCACTTAGCATAATGTCATCCAAGTTCATTCATGTTGCAAATGGCAGAATTCCTTTTTAAAGGCTGAATACTATTCCATTACATATATATGTGTGTATATATATGTATGTCATATATATATATATAATCTCATTTGCTTTATTCATTTATCCATTGATGGCTACTTAAGTTGATTATATCTTGGCTATTGTGAATAATGCTACAATGAACATGAGAATACAGATTTTTTTTGACACACTAATTTTATTTCCTTTGGCTATGTAGCCAGAAGAGGGATTGCTGGATCATATAGTAGTTCTATTTTTAATTTTTTGAGGAACCTTCATACTGTTTTCCATAATTGCTGTGCCAATTTATGTCCACACCAACAGTGGGTAAGAGCTCCCTTTTCTATGCATCCTCGGCAACACTTGTTATGTTTTGATTTTTTCATAATAGCCATTCTTACATTTGTCAATTGTCTAATAAGATTATTTGTTATTTTTATTGAGTTGTATGAGTTCCATATATGTTTCAGAGATTAATCCTTATCAGATATATAGTTTGCAAATATTTTCTTCTACTCTATATGTTACCTTTTCATTTTGTTGATTGTCTCCTTTTCTGTGTGGAAGTTTTAAGTTTTATGTAGTCCCACTCATTTATATTTGCTTTTGTTGCCTGTGCTTGTGGTGTCATATGCAAAAAAGTCACTGCCAATGTCATGGAGCTTTCCCCCCGTTTTTCTAGGAATTTTATGGTTTCCAGTCTTACATTTGAATTTTTAATACATTTTGAGTTGATTTTTTGTGAATGGTATAAGGATCCAATTTTATTCTTTTTGCATGTAGATATACAGTTTCCCCAACACTGTTTTTGAACAATCTTTTTTCCTATAATGTCTTGGCAATTTTGCAGAAAATTTGTTGTAGGTATATATGTGGGTTTATTTCTAGGCTTTCTGTTCTGTTCCATTTGTCTATATGTCTGCTATGTCAGCACCATACTGTTTTGATTACTATATAGTTTTGTAATATATTTGAAATAAGGAAATGTGTTGCTTCCAACTTGGTTCTTGCTCGAGTGCTTTAGTTATGGAGTCTTTTGTGGTTCCATATGAATTTTAGGATTATTTTTCATTTCTGTGTAAAATGCCAATGGAATTTTGATAGGGATTGCTTTGGGTAGTATGGACATTTTAAAAATATTAACTCTTCCAAACCACAAGCATGGGATATATTTCTATTTATTTGTGTATTCTAAAATTTCTTTCATCAATATCTTATAGTTTTCAGTGTATAAATCTTTCTCCTCCTTGGTTAAATTTATTCCTAAGTGTTTTATTCTTTTTGATGCTATAAGAAGTGGGATTGTTTTCTTAATTTCTTCAATGGATAGTTTGTTGTTAATGTACACAAATTAAACTGATTTTGGCATGTTAATATTGCATTCTGCGACATTACTGAATTCATTTATTAGTTCTGAGTTTTCTTAGTGGACACTGTCTTTAGAGCTTTCTATATATAAGATCATATAATCCTCAAACAGAGACAATTTTACTTCTTCCTTTCTGATTTGTATGCCTTTTATTTCTTTTCCTGGCCCAATTGCTCTTGCAAGGACTTGCAGTGCTATGTTGAATAGAAATGGCCAGAGTGAGCATCCTTCTCTTGTTCCTGATGTTAAAGGACATTTCAGCTTTTCAATGTTGAGTAAGATATTAATTGTAGACTTATAATATAGGGCTTTATTGCTATATTGAGGTGCCGTCCCTTTATACCTAATTTCTTGAGAGTTTTTATCATGAAAGGATGTTGAATTTTGTCAGATGCTTTTTTGCATCTATTGAGATGATCATATAATTTTTGTCCTTCTTTCTGTTGATGTGATATATCACATTTATTGATTTGCATATGTTACATCATCCATGCAATACCAGGGGTAAATCCCACTTGATTAAAATGGTGTATGGTCCTTTTAATGTGCTGTTGAATTCAGTTTACTGGTATTTTTTTGAGGATTTTTATGTCTACATTTATCTACAATATTGACCTGTAATTTTCTTGTAGTAACTTTGGGTTTGGTATCAGTGTAATGCTGGCATCATAAAGTGAGTTTGGAAGTGTGCCCTTCTCTTCAGTTTTTTGGAAGAGTTTGAGAATGATTGATTTTAATTCTTTAAATGTTTTATAGAATTTACCAATTCTACAATGCAACCATCAGATTAGTGGCATTGATTTTTTTTCAGCCATAGTGCCCATAGGTTTATTTGTAAAATTTTCTATTATCCCTACCTAGTTACGCAATGCTGTTTGCAAATCAAACATCTGTAACTTTTGTTCATATTTACTTTTGACACTGTTTACTTGAGATTTTTCCCTTGTTTTCCATGTGTATTCCAAGTTATATAGGCATCCTTAAGGGAGTAGTTGATATATTTTTTTTTTTTATTTTAATTTGGTGCCAACAGTTAAAGTAGTTGATATTTTTTGTTTCAATTAGTATGTTATAGGTTTCATTAGTTCCAGACACAAAATTTTATATTAATTTTATATTAATTTTATGTTATTTATATTATTTACTTTTGGTTAGTTATGATTTAATATTCCCTCTCCCTCTCTCTCTCTCTCTCTCTCTCTCATATCACAGTGATTGATTCGGTTGGGAATAGGAACTCAGTTGGCCCAGAAAATAGTTTAGGATTGTGTTCTATGTCTGGAGAAAAAGAAGCTTTATCTTCTGAATTGTGCAACATATAGTATAGATATAAGGCTGCAACCATTATACTGCCATGAAGAAAGCCTGCCTGCATGGCAGGAGATGATACATGGAAGAGAATTGGCTTAGAGAATCAGAGAGAAAAATGGAATTTAAATCTTTTTAAAATCACACTTGAATCCCCTCTCCCTTCTAAATCGGTAATATTTAACCCTGTCTTCTCATTATAAGCTATCTTGGAACCTGTAAAAATATATATAGAAGTACCCAAGACCACTTAAATAATTATTTGTGGGGAGGACACATTGGAATCTGCACAAGGGTATTTTTTAAAACCCCTCCAGGTGATTCTAATGTGAAAACAGTATTGAGAACCATTGTCTAGGTTTTTCAGTAATACGAGCCCATAATTTAGTGTATTATTTAAGCCCATTTGTTTCTTTTTCTGTTATGTGCAACCAAAAGTGATCTCAGTGACACACAAAGAAAGATTTCATTAGAAAAACTTAGAAAGAAAATTATCATGAAAAACATCAGAACAGAATTTTTATACCAGCATCCTAGAATCTAGGTCTAGGATTTATTAAAAAAACTAACAATAATTAAGTTCAGTTTGTTAGGAAAATTGGAAGAAAGGGAATGGTGTATACCATTGCAGTGAGATAAGTACATACATGTCAAGCTATATTTAAGAAGATAGAATTATGACTTTATAAAATGACTCAATTCATATTGGCTAATTAATGGACTGTATGCAGAACTAGACATACATGCTCCATGATCCTTGGATAGGAAAGAGATACTTTGTCATAAGTTGACTATATCTCTGGAAAGATTATATAGTCTCAGCCTTGATTTATAATTTTTTACTTGTTATATTATAGTGATTACCTTTTTATTTCCTTTGTTATGTTCTAAGTGTAAACTAGGCAGTTTAAAGGTGATTGATTATCTTAGCACCAAGCCTGTTTTTTATGTACCATTATGCAGAATGGTACATTTCTTTTTTTATTACTATGTCATCATTATCAGACTTTATTTCAGTTGTTTGACCCTGTATCAGAACTGCATTTTCTTTCTGGGTTATATCTTTAGCTCAAAAGTATTACAATTCTTGAAATAAACACTATATTTTCATTTTCTGTTTGAGCAGTGTGATTTTCTTCATACCAGCTTATATGGTATTTCCCATCTTCGCCTCATGCCCTGTCCAAGATAAATTAGTGTTCAAGACATTTTTTTTCTGGGATACACTTGCATGTCTTTAAATTTCAGGTGAATTTGTTCTCCCTGTGAACTCAGCTTTCTGATAGGTTCAAGTAAAAATCTAGTCATATAGATTATTTGACTTGCTCTTGTTAGGGCGGAAGTGGCACTCATTCCAGCTTTGTACATCTATCCTAGGTAGATGCTAAAAATCAGTTTTGACATTGACAACATTGTCCTACTAATAAAGAGAGAAAAGATTTGGAGACTATTATGGAGTACTGTTAGGATATTATTTCAGTAATATTTGTGTTAGATAGTGATGGGTGAAACCATAGTAATGGGAGAAGTATAAAAGTCTGAGGAGTTTTCATGGTATGAAATTATAAAGTATACTTAAGGAAATATTTTAGCTTAAATCGTCTTTGATAAAGCCAATCTTTTAAACCATACAGTTTGTTCCTAACTGTTATTTTCTCATGCTAAATGAACCAGAATATTATTTTTCTTACGTTATTTTCCAAAGAGTCTCTTAAGTCATTTTATTTATGACTATAGGAAAGTTTTAAGCCCTGAGGTATTTTTCTTGCTTGCCCATTTATGAGTTTAGTTACCTACTTCAAGAATAATAGCCAAAAGTATAGAAAATGCTTTTGCAAAGTCATATTAATGAGGATTTGAGGGAAGAATAACTATGAGAGTGATAGCATTTTAGAGATGGAAGGGACCTTAGGGAACTTCTAAAGTAACATTTTTACCTTTTATAAATGAGAAAATTAAGGGGCAAAAAGGTTAAGTGACTTATGGAAAATATTGCATAGGGATTTCTTGCAAAAAGGAAAGGGTTAGATTAATGACCTCTGTTAGAGAAAAAGCTTTTTGTTTTGTCCTTTAAGACTAATGAGCCTCTTCTCAGACTTTATCCCACCCATTTTGGTCTCCTTACTTTTTTTGTTCTTAATCAGATCCAGGGGACTGGACCTCAGGTTTCCTTTTTTGTCTTTTGCTTATTTACACTCTCCTTTTATTTTTCTGAGCCTTCTTTATGACTAAGTACATCTACTCTCTTTTTCAGTTTTGCTTTTCTTTTTCCTTCTTCAAAATTGATAAATAGATCCTTTCCTTATTAAGAATAATCCTTATAGGAAAACAATTTGAGAATAGCAGCAATAAAAAGAACATTTTAAGCTCTCAAATATTAAAATTATATTAACAAAAATGCCTAGAATCCTTCTGAACTGGTGGTATTGGCAGTCTTGGTGAATATATACCACATTTATTTTTAAGTGTATTATATATTCAACTCTGCTCCTCAGCTTAAGCATACTCCCTTCCTCCTTGAAGGCTCCTCTTCCCAGTAATGCAAAAAAATGCAAAAATACCCAGGAAAGAAAAATATTGTACTGTAGCTGAAGTGAGTAATTTGCATTTCTTAGAAGCTCTATATCCAGTGACATCAACTCTTTACCAGTTTATATGACCACTTATTAAAGAACATATCTTCTTAACCACCAAAGTCATTTTGAATCTAAGAATATCTGATATTTGGACTTCTCTTTAGTTCTAGTTATATTGTAATGAACCCTGAACTAGAAATCCGGAATTCTGATTCCCTTCTCAAGGCTTTATTTGTTTATACTTTGCTGCTTCCAAATGAAATAGATCTTGCCATTTTTACTGATGTGTGAAGATAATCTTTCATTCTGTACTATTTCCTATTTGTTTGGGCACACTTCTATGTCTTTGCTAAGTATTCTTCTGCCTGCTGTGCCTTTTTTTTTTTTTTTTTTTTTTAGAAAGAAAACCTCAACATACAAAATGAGAAGCTCTTAATGAACCTGATGCCATTGATATAAAATGCAAAAGATCTTTTTTAGATTCCACATAAAAGTGAGACCATACAATGTTTGTCTTTTTGTGTCTGGCTTATTTCACTTAGCATCATGTCTTCCAATTCCATCCATGTTGTAATGAATGACAGAATTTCCTTCTTTTTGAAGGCTGTGTAGTATTACATTGTATGTATATACTATATTTTCTTTATCCATCCATTAATGGATACTTGGGTTGATTCCATATCTTGGCTATTGTGACTACAGCTGCAATGAACATGGGAGTGCAGATATCTCTTCTGCATACCAGTTGCAATTCCTTTGGATATATACTCAGAAGTGGGATTGCTAGGCCATATGGTAATTCTATTTTTAGTTTCTTGAGGAATCTCCCTACTATTTTCCATAATAGTTGCAATAATTACTTTCCTACCAACAATGTACAGTGGTTCCCTTTTCTCCACATCCTTGCCAATACTTGTTATTGTTTGTCTTTTTGATGATAGCCATTCTAACAGATATAAGGTGATGTTTCATTGTGGTTTTAATTTGCATTTTTCCAGATGATTAGAGATGTTTTTCATATATCTGCTGGCAATTTGTATGTCTTCTTTTGAGAAATGCCTGCACAGATCTTTTGCCCATTTTTTAATTGGGTTATTTGTTTTTTTTTGCCATTGAGTTGTTTGAGTTCCTTCTAGTCGGTTTTATAGAAACAGAGTAGAAAGGCGGTTACCATAGTTGGTGTGGGGATTGGGGGCCACAGGGAAAGGAGAGCAATGGGGAAAGGGAAGATTTTGATCAAAGGGTACAAAGTTTCAATTAGACTGGAGAAATAAGTTTTGGTGATCCACTGCACTGCTTAGTGACCATAGTTTTAATTGTATATTTTAAAAGACTAGATTTTTAATGTTCTCACCACAAAAAATGCTAGGTTGGTTTGTTAGTTTTATTCAGTCTTTCCACAATGTATCACATTATGCTCCATAAATATACAGTTATTATTTTTCAATTAAAAATAAGTAAAAATAAATGTTCAAATGTAAAAGATATTTTATGAAAAATTTTATACATGTTTTAAAATTCTGTTGCATCCTTTTCCAAATTTTTTCTGTTCTCTCTTGCTTATTTTCAGGCTAAGAGAATGCAGAAGTCTCTTTGCAGAAAATAAACATATTAAGAATTCTCATCTAGATAAAATGCAAAGTTTTATGAAATATTGTTTAGTAATAATGAGGAGAACTGGGATTTTATGCATTCTACTAATTGTTTCATCTTCCCTTAAAAGACTTAAAAACTGTTTAAAATATGTTTAAAACTTACACAGAGTAGAAATCCTTAACTTTTAAATGTATGTTATGATTAGTATGGAAAAGATACTCAAAGAAAAGTAAAGCATTCCCTAAACACTAGAAAACAAAGGAAGCAGCATGTAATTTAATGATAAATATCTCTGAGGACTTTATAATTACCTTCTAATATGGCGTTTATATTTAGAAAATTAATTTACTCATTTTTATAGTCCCACATCCAATTATTAAAATATGCTTTTAAGACATCATTGTTTAATTATAAAAGAAGCATTAACAGAGTAGATTTTTAAAATCTAAATTTTCAGATTTTAGCTTTCCACTAGGGTGTAAGACCTTTCACAGACCTTTGATTTGCTATATACAAGGAGGAAATCACGTACTAAACATTTGCCAACAGTTTCCTAATGTGCATTGTAAATACATGCTTACATCTGTTTCTTCATATGAGTCTCATAGTGCACACTTAGGGGGCTTTCCTTCTACTGGTATTCAATTGATTTAATTAAGCAAGTCCCACTAATGTGCTAATTGGAAGACAGACTTTTTAGCATTCGCTCGAGATTAGATTGCATTCATGGAATCATAACTATTTTGATGGCTTGCCACAGTGAAATAGATGAACTGTGTACTGGCTAAATTTTTAATGAAGTTAACTTTTCACTTTCATTTGTGTGTAATTTCTCTCTTTATCCTGTATATAAGGTTGTTTCTCAAAGTGTCTTTTATTTTTTTCAGTTGTTAACCATTTTCCTATTATGCCATGTCTCAAATACTTTAACAATATTTTTTTATGTATTTACAAGACTGTGAAATGAAAGAAAGACAAAACAATGTTGATCTGAAGACTTAATGCTGGGAAAAAGGAGTAAGAAAAATGACATATTAGAGTCCAATTATGGCATAAAACATTTTGCCTTATACATTATTAATAATTTACATACTAATTATAATTTCTGTCCATTTATGTCTTATATTAGCTCATCTAAATTTATAGTTCTAAAAAAACACTATTATGACCTTATTATGTTCCAATTCCCAATCACAATTGGGGACTCATAGATAGCTATTATCTTTCTTCTGGAAGAACTTCATCCAAAAGTGGAATTGACGTCATTACCTGGAATGATTCCTTTTAAAATTTATAGGTATATTCTACCTATAATTTAATGCCATAATGGATTCTTGATGTTTTTTCTGCATTTTATTTCTTAAAAGTCATTAGGCTCTGATCTTTATTTTTCTTAGCCCAGCATTTCAGAGGTATGTAGATTTTAGAGAAAAATATGTAAACATATCAATGTAGCTGCAATATAAATAAGTATATAAAAAGATAATTATGTACAGCCACTTTGGAAAACAGTTTGGCAGTTTTTTCAAAAGTTGAATAGTGACAAGTTCACCTATCATTGACCCAGGTGTTCCACTCCTAGGTATTTATTCAAGAGAAATAAAAACAAATATCCACACAGAGACATTAGATAAATGTTTATGGCAATGTTATTAACCAAAACCATTATTATTAATCCCAAACTGGAAACCATCAAACAGACTTGCATATCCTTATGATGTAATACTGCTCAGAAATTAAAATGAACGAAATACAGTGTCTTAGGTCAGGAAGCTATAACAAAATACCGTAGACTGGGTGACTTAAATAACAGGCGTTTATTTCTCACATTTCTAGAGGCTGGGAAGTCCAAAGTCAAGGAGTCTTTTTGCTATATCCCCACATGGCACAGTGAGAAAGATTCTCTCTCTCATATCTCTTCTTTTTAATTTTAATTTACTTTTTTAAAATTTCAAAATATTAAGGGGTCCAAATATTTTTGGTTACATAGATCACTTTGTAATGCTTGAGTCATGGCTATGTCTTCTGATAAGTGATCACTAATCCCATCACGAGGGCTCTACCCTCATGATGTAATTACCTTCAAACAGTCCCATTTCTAAATACCACCACATTGAGGATTAGGGATTCAACATATCAATTTTGGGGAGACACAGTTATTAAGTAACATATGAGTTACACAATAACATGAGTGAATTTAAAAATCATGCTGAGTAAAGGAAGCCAGAAACAAAGTATTATTAAATATATGATTCTATTTATAAAACTCTAGAAAATGGAAACTAATGTATAGTCCTAGAATGCACATCAGCGTTTACATGTGTGTGTCCATGGAGAGTGGGATGGCTTACAGAGGAACACAAGGAAGCTTTTATTAAAAGAGGTGAAAAAGTGTTTCCTATCTTGATTGCTGGGATTGTTTCATACATGTGACGTATGTCAAAATTTATCAAATGGTACACTTTAAATATGTACACTTTATACCAATTACATGAATTTACATGAAGAAAGTTGCAAAAAATTACTTAGGGAGGTAAGACAAATTGTTGATATATGCCATAAAAATACAGAAAAACCCACAGCAATAACAAACAGAAATAAGTCATTAAAATGATCAAGAACATGAATTTGCAACCCCAGGAAATAATAGATTCCAGTAAGTGTTTCTAGTGGAGTTTCAAATAACCAGTTTTCATTTCAGATGCTCAACATTTTTAAAATAATCCATTTTGATTGATAGAGTTTACTTTTGATATCTGCTTTTACTCTTGTTTATGATGTAAAATTTTTCATTGCAAAAGAGGTCAACTATTTTAATATTTTAGCTTCTCTTTCGTTATCTCCATTCTATTTATTATTTTATTTTAATTGCATAACTAGAGAAAAATAATGTAGAAAAAATACTTTTACAATTTTAAAATATGATTTTTTTAGCCATCTTCAAGAAACTTTCAAAGGCACTGTGAACTTAGTAGAGCCCAAGGCTACTTCTAGATTCAAAAACTCAATGTATGTAATAGAATTATTGTGTTAAATTACTAACAAAAATTTTAATTTTTCAAGAAATAAAAATATCTTTAATTCAAATATAGCAAGGGTGCTAAGGTGGAATTATTTTATATTTGTTTCTGTTCTTGGAAAAATAAATTGGATATAAAGATCTTGGTAGTAGGATACTTTTGGTAGTGTGAAATGAAAGAAAATGCAAATGCGTGGCATATTGTTCCTTCTATATGGTACAATATTTTCGTAGGATTGTATAACATTACTCATTAAAAAGAGAAGATATTATGCATATGAGAAAATCTTATGTGTTCAATAGTACCTTTTGTTAGTGTAGGGTAATTTTCCTGCAATTTAAAATATTATTAGTAGTAATTTAAATAAATTTTGAACACAATGTTTTCAGACTAACGGCAAAAAGAACTATAAACAAATGTTGTACCGTATTTAAGAAGTTGGGTTTTCAGTGTATTTAGCAATTTTAAACTAACTGGTGTGATCTAAGAGTAAATGAATGAGTAAATATGTTGAAAATAATGGAAGCTGTGTTTCTTACTGTTGGAGAAGGGAGCTATAAATACGGGAAGGAGAAAGACCAGAATTAGCATTGTAGAATTAAGTTGAAATTAGAGGTTTCATAGTGTGTGTGTGTGTGTGTATGTATGTATGTGTGTGTATCTATATGGATACAGATACAGGATACATAGGTACGTTTATATGTGTGTGTGTGTGTGTGTGTGTGTGTGTATTTTTTCCCAAGCTTTGTCTGCTGAAAGGGCTCCAGTAGCAATGAACGTACTTTGTTCTTAGACTTTGATTTCTAAAACCTATTTATTGCTAAAAGACTCCAGATATCCTTAGAGAAATCACTGCTTTCATGGCAGGAACAGTATATCTTGTGTTAAAAATTAACACACATTAAAAAATAATTGGAACATGATGAAAGGACACAAGAGGCAGCTTGAAGGTACTCCCACTTGCTGTATCTGGGGTAATTTGAGCATTAAAATTAAATAATTATGGTAATGAGTTATAACCTGTAGAATAAAACAGGAATCTAGAGTCAACATATGTAGAGTGTTAAAAATGGTTGTTCTTTTTTACATTAAATTTATTAATTAACCTAAGGAGATCTTTCATCTTTATGATGCTGATTAATTTTATACAGATGACAGATATCTTTCCATATTTTAAAATCCAATTTTATATCTTTCAGAAGTATTTTAAATTTTTTTTCATGTTTTACACTTTTTGAGTTTATTTCTAAATATTTTTTAAATCTTCTTTGTTATTATAAATAGGATTTTCTCTATTTAGTATATCTTCTAATTGGTAATTGTTTGTGTATTTGAAGGGTATTGGTTTCTGTGTGTTAATTTTATATCCTTATACCTTACTAAATTATTTTATTGTCATTGATTCTCTAGGGTTTTCCAGGTGTGCTACTGCTTGATTAGGAAGCCAAATGCTTAAGTAATTTTACCTTGCTGCAACTGTCAGTTTGAGTCACACTGTCTTTAATATATTCTCCCCAGCAAAGAATTCCTCATGCTCTGTCTCCCCTTTCACATAACTCAGTTCCAAATTCATTCTTACACAAATGCATTTGAATAGCAAAAGCAAATCCTGTTTGGATCACTAGCTGTGCAAGTGTTTGGAAAATAAAGTTTTTAGCTTTATAGTCTCTAAAATATAGCAAGGCAGAGCAGAAGGAAGTTGAAAAAAATGTTAATGAGCCAATCTATAGTCTATGTCATACATACCAAAGAAGGATAATTGGCTGAACAGCATAATTTTCAGTACCAAAAACAAGCCAGAAGACGAGATAATACCCTTATTGTGCTGAGAACACAAGTAGATTTTTGAAAAATAAAAAATTTAGCCTAACAGATACTTTCTGAAAGAACTACTAAACAATACACTTCATTAAGAAGGACATTAAACCTAGAGAGTAGGAGTAATATGCAAGGATAAATAATTTTCTGTAATAATTACATATTACCATATTATAAGATCAAAAGTCACGAAAACTCTTATCAAAGAAATAGAAGATATCTGTTTATTACTTGAAAGAAATAATGCCAGAATCAAAGAAGATCATACAGGTGGCCTTCTTATTTTAATATAATGTGATTTTGTGGATTTTATAATCAGATTCCCTCAGAGCCCTGGGACACCTAGATCATCACTGCATCTATACTTAGGAAAAAATGGAAAGCAGGATTCTAGGTACTCTACAGTTTTCCTCAACCACTGTTGGACAACAATACCATTTTACTTTCAAATCTCTTCATTTCTGTAATTGTTAGAATGGCAATGATACAACTTTATATAAAAGATTTTCTATAAATACTGAGATACTTCAAATGTAAAATGCAATACTATCAGGGTTAATAAATCTATTATTGAGGGGCAGCTTTAAAAATGGTTTTGACTAAGTTATTCAATATTAATCCCTCTAGCTCTAGGGCTCAAAATTTATTAACTATTAATAGTGATTGTTCTCATTTTGTAAACAATCCTCTATTTATGGCATAATGAAATTTAATTTAGTTGTAGTAGGAAGAATTTCTCAACTGTTTCCCAAAGACCTTGAATCCTAAGTCCTGGAATTTGTGAATATTATGAGCCATCATTCCTATAATTAAATTATGATATATGGGACAGTCAGTCTTAAAATAGAGAGATTATTCTGGATTATCTGGATGGCACCAATGTAATCACATAAATCATTCAGAGCAGAAAGCTTTTTGGGGGCAGGAGGAGAAATCAGAGAAATTAAAAGTGTGAGAATGAATCAACAGCTTATTGTTGCTTTGAAGACGAGACAGCCATGTGAAAAGGAATACAGACATCCTCTGGGAGCATAAAGCAGCTCCCAGCCAATAGCCAGTATGGAAATAGGGACTTCAGACCTACAGCTGTAAGCAACTGGATTTTGCCAACACCTCGAATTAGCTGGGTAGCATATTCTTCCCCAGAGTTTCCAGGTTAGGAGCCCAACCTAGCTGACACTTCAGTACCCTGAGAATAGAACATGGCCATGTCTACCTGGACCTCTAACCTACTAAACTGTGAGCCAATAGTAAATGTGCATTGTTTTAAACCACCAAGTTTGTGGTAATTTATTACATAGCATCAGAAAACTAATACCTTAGTCCGCAAATTGGGATGTATGATCCTTATCTTTTTATACTGTTTGTTTAATATTCTTAAGAAATAACTTGACTTAATCTGTTCAAATTAATAAATATGTTTTAAATATAGCTGACAGAATAGGGAACATGTATTTTGATTTCAATCCACATTTACACTTCCCTCCTCATCGAAAGTATAATTCTGTTTTCTCCTGTATTTCATATATTAAAAAACAGTGCATAATTATATCATGATTTCTTTTGATGCTTAGGAACATCATTAAATGATGATGTAATCACTGATTAATGTGATACCACCTTTTGAACTAGATGAGTGCTGAAAATGCAGAAATTATAATGAAATGCAGATACTGAGAAGTAAATGTCTTTATTAACTTTATTGATTTGAAAAAATCAAAGTAGGAATAATTTTTCATACTTATAGAGAATAAAGAATCTTCATAAAATCAAGGGTAGGAAATATGATACATTAATTATTAGTTTTTTTAGCAACATGGAAAGTAATATTTAAGAATGTTGCATTGTACTATTTGATTACAGCTTTTCTGAATTTTCAAGTGGCACTGTACATCAATGTTAATTTTTATTGTTTAAGTTTTTAATGGTATACCTTTAAAATGATTACTATGAAAACATTTAATTTCCCTTTCAAATTTTCAGAGATTGTAGATAATATTAAATTATCTGGCCTAAAAACCTTTCAGAGTATAATATGTTTTGTAATATTAGATTAAAGTTTTTTGCTTGGAAAAAGGAAAAAGCAAAGGCAGTTATTTTTATTCACTTTTGGAGAGAAGGCAGGGAGGAATGAAGGAGTAATGGGTATACTAAGAGTACTGAAAATTGAGTATTTTCATTTTGGAAAAAAATCATTAGAAATGTTTTGAAAACTTACTCTCCAAATGTAGTGTAGTACGGTCTGTAAATACATTAGTTTCAATCAAACACTGATTAGAATCATACTTATATTCAATGATTTTTAAAATTTATATTTCATTTTTAATAAAATGTTAATAGAATGACCAAGAATTTCAGAATATATGACTTATGTTTTTACATGATATTAATAATAATTTAAAAAATACATCTCAATTTTTAGTGTTAATGTAAGGGAAATAAGGAATGGGAAATAATGCTTTGTTTCCTCACATCCATGGGATATTTTCATTTAGAATATTTTACTTTTAAAATTTATATTTAGCAAATAGAACATTTCAAGTGCACATTATTCTGATCATCTTTGTATCTACCAAACCTCTAAAATGAATTTTTAATTAAGGAAAACATTAGAGGAATTTAAAGGATTTAAAGGAAATAAAGGAAAAGAAAATGTTGGTGTATATATTGAACTGCTTCCTTGGAAATTACAAACTCAAAATATGATGCATATATACTTCTGTTACAGAGTGCCAAGAGTATGTGTTATCATAACTCTGATGATACATGGTAGCTTCCAACTAGATGTGGGCTGATTCCATAAACTCTGTATATCACTCATCTTCTAGCCTCTCAAACTATTCCTACCACACAATTTATGAAGCTTCTCTATCTTTCTTATCTATGTACCTCCTCACATTTTTATTCTAGGGATCTACTTAGAATCTCTGATTTTTGTTTACTTTTGTTTATTATTTGGAAAAGAGAGCTCATCCAGCTAGTACAAAGCCTCCTGCTTTAATAGTATTATAGTTTCCTAATTTTCTTCAGTAAGCTAATACTATTTTTGTGGTACAAAGTTTTGAGGGTATTAAAAAATCTCGCAAATTCCAGGACAAATTACAAAGAAAAGGAAGAAACTAGGACAAATAGTTTAGAAAAATGGCTATGGAAAGAGATTTTGGTAGCAAAAGAATGAGAGCCAAAGGAAAGGGAAGATCCATAACTTTTCATATTCTTGATAAATCAGAACTTAATTGACCCAATAACAAAGGAATGGGAGAATAATTAAGGAGTGAGAGTCAACCAGATCTTTAATTTTTAATATGTTAGTTTCTTTTCCTGCCAAATAAATCCCTTTTAGATTAACTAGATTGATATATTGGAATTCTGTTTTACTTGGTCTTCCACCTGCTTCTGATAGAAGGTTAAGACTTGTTAAGGCTTGTTTTGTGGACTAACATGTGTTCTATCTTGGAAAATGTTCCATTTGCTGATGAAAAGAATTTATATTATGTAGTTCTGGAGTAGAATGTTCTGTAAATGTTTGTTAGGTCCATTTGTTCTAAAGTTGAATTTAAATCCAGTATTTCTTTGTTGATTTTCTGTCTCAACGATCTTTCTAGTGCTGTCAGTGGGCTGTTGAAGTGTCCCACTATTATTGCATTGTTGTCTATTTCTTTCTTTAGGTCTAGTAATATTTTTTTTGTGAATCTGGGTGCTCTAATGTTGGGTGCATATATATTTAGGATAGTTATATCACCTTGAAGAATTGATCCTTTTCATTATATAATCACCTTTTTTTGTTTCTTTTTGATTTAAAGTCTGTTTTAACTAATCTAAGCATAGCTAGTCCTACTTGCTTTTGATTTCTGTTTACATGGAATATCTTTTTCCACTCCTTCATGTTCAGACTATATATATGTATACATTTATTGGTCAGGTGAATTTCTTGTAAGTAGCATATAGTTGGATCATGGTTTTTTTTTAATTCATTCTGCGCTTTTAATCTATTTATGTTCAAGGTTAATTAACTGACGTGAGGTTTTGTTCCTGTTATATTGTTAATTGTTTTCTAATTTGTTTGTTTCTTTTTCTCTTTTTGTCTTTGTAGTTTGATGAAAATTATCATGTTGCCATTTGATTCTTTTCCTTCTTTGTGTGCTTGTTTTATAAAACCCATGCATTTTATACTTTCATGTCTTTTTTGATGGTGAATGTAGACCTTTCATTTCCATGTTTAAGATCCCTTTCAGCATTTTCTGAAGGGCTGGTTTATTGGGAATGAATTCTCTCCACATTTATTTGTCTGAGAAAGATTTTATTTATCCATCATTATGGAGTTTATTCTGGCAGTATATAAGATTCTTGGCTGACAGTTATTTTCTTCAACGCTTAGAAAATGACATCTAACTCTCTTCTGGCCGATAAGGTTTCTGTCAAGATGTCTGCTGTTAGTCTGGTGGGGTTTCTTTATAGGTGACTAGATACTTTTCTCTTGCTAAATTTTAAAATTCTTTCTTTCACTTTGACTTTAGACATTCTGAATATAATATGGCAGGGTGAAGCCACTTTGTACAATGTATTTGTCTGGGGATTGCTGGGCATCCTGTATCTGCATGTCTAATTCTCTTGCTAGATTTGGGAGGTTTTAATATCTTGTTTCATTAAATAGTTTTTCTAGACCTTTTGGTCTCTCTTCTCCCTTAGAAATACATATAATTCATAAATTTGGTCATTTTATGTAGCCTCAAAAGTTTCAGGGGGAGAAAAATGGCAGATTAGTGGTGGGCTCCTGGCTTACTGCTCCCAGGAAGGAGGTGAAGAACTGGACGGCTACACACAAGTGGATCACTCCCCACTGAGAACAGTGTTGTGAATCTGCAGAGAAACAGCATGGGACATGTAGTGCAGGAAAAAAAAGTAAAAGGGAGATACATTCGCAAAGACTGGAGAGTGTGAGAAACACAATAGGGAATAGAGAGCAGTGTGGGAGGGCTGCCTGGCCAGCCAGCCAGCACAGTGCAGTCTGACCCACAGGATGCCTGGCTCCTCCACAGACCTCCACACCCACTCAGACAAGGACATGCCTGAAGTCGGTGTAAGGTCGTGGCACAGGACGGCAGGCTCTGTGGAGAGGAGACAATGGCCGGGAAACATTTGGAATTCTTCAGTGCTCTTCTCTTGGACCTCACTGGGTAGGGTAGGGACTGGTCTGAGTGATTACTTCCCACGTGACTGCATAAGGGAGTTTGGAGACAGGCAACTTACCTCTGGTGGTCAACGGGACCAGAGCACAAGAGTGCTCTGACTTAGACTGGCTGAGTAGATTAAAAAACAAACAAACAAACAAACAAACAAAAAAACCACATAAGCCAAGTATCTGCTGTGTCCAGGACACACATCTTATCCACAAAGATGCTTTCAGACTCAAGGTGAAGGGTTGGAAAACGAACTTCCAGGCAAATGGAAACCAAACGAAAGCTGGGGTGGTTATTCTTATATTAGATAACATAAAATTTAAAACAGAAAAAATGAAGAAAGACAAAGATTGTCACTGTATAGTGATGGAGGGAACAATCTAACAAGAAGACTTAACAATTCTTAATATTTATGCACCCAACACAGGAGTGCCCAGATACATAAAACAAACCCTGTTTGATCTAAATAACATGATAAACAGTAATGCCATAGTAGCTGGGGGTTCCAACACCTCACTGACGGAACTGGGCAGATCCTCCAAGCAGAAAATAAGCAAAGAAACAATGGACTTAAACAGAGCTCTAGAACAAATGGGTCTAACAGACATCTACACAACATTCCACCCAAATAAAACTGAATATACTTTCTTGTCATCAGCTCATGGAACTTTCTCTAAAATCGATCATATCCTATGCCACAAATCAGATCTCAACAAATTTAATAAAATAGAAATTATACTGTGTATCTTCTTAGACCACAGTGGAATAAAATTAGAGATCAATTCCAATAGAAACACTCACTACTTCACAAAGTCATGGAAATTAAACAATCTATTGGTGAATGACTGTTGGGTCAAGGAGGAGATCCAGATGGAAATCAAAAGATTCTTCAAACTAAATCATAATGGGGGCACAAGTTAACAAAATCTGTGGGATACAGCAAAAGCCTTCCTAGAAGAAAAGTGACAGCATTAAATGCCCACATCCAAAAGACAGAAAGTTCACAAATCAACAAACTAACAAGCCATCTGAAGGAACTGGAAAAGGAAGAGGAAATCAATCCTAAGCCCATCAGAAGAAAAGAAATAACTAAGATCAGAGCAGAATTAAATAAAATGGAGACTAAAAGAACTATATAGATGATTAATAAAACCAAAAGTTGGTTTTTTGAAAAGATAAAATATTCTGAAATTAAAAAATAGTTTTAAAGGCTTTGTTCATTATTTTTTATTCTTTTTTCCTTACTTTTGTCTGACTTAATTATTTCAAAATACCTGTCTTTAAGTTATGAAAGTCTTTCTTCTTCTTAGTGTAATTGTAGCTTTTCAATGTATTTTGTATTTCCTTCAATGAATTTTTCACCTCCAGAATTCTGTTTGGTTAGTTTTTTTTTTTTTTTTTAAAGATATCTACCTCCTCATTAAATTTTTCGTTCATATCCTGAATTGATTTTTCTGAGTTTTTTGTAATGGTTTTTGAGTTTCTCTTGAATATCATTGAGATTTTTAAAAAATTAAAAGCAATATTTTAAATTCTTTATCTGGCATTTTGAGGAATTCTTTTTGATTGGGATACATTGCTGCATAATTGCTGTGGTCCTTCTGTAGTGTCTGGTTTCCTTACTTTTTCATGTTTCCTATGTCCTTCTGTTTCTGTGTAGGCCAATATCCCTGATAAACAAAGATGCACAAGTTCTCAATAACATACTAGCAAACTGAATTCTACAGCGCATTAAAAGGATCATACACTATGATTAAATAGAATTTATCTCATGAATACAAGGATGATTCAACAAATGCAAATCAATAAGTGTGATATATCACATGAATGGAAGGAAGGACAAAAAGCATTTGATAAAGTGCAACATCTTTTCATGATAAAAACAACAAATTAAATATAGAGGAAATGTACTTCAACATAATAAAGGACATATATAACAAACTCACAGTTAACATTATACCCAATGGTAAAAATCTGAAAGCTTTTCCTCTATGACCAGGAAAAAGACTGTTCATGCTCTTGCTTCTTCTATTCAACATGGTGCCAGAAGTTCTAGCCAGAGCAATGAAAAGAAATAAAAGATATAAAAGTCAGAAGAGAAGAAGTAAAATTGTGTGTTTGCCAATGATATGATCTTATATATAGAAAACCTTAAAGACTCCACCAAAAAACTATTAGAACTAATAAATTCAATAATGTTTGAGGATATAAGAGCAATATACAAATATCTTTTATGGTTTATACATTAACAACAACCAAAAAAGAAATTAGGAAAATAATTCCATTTAAAACAGTATCAAAAAAGTAAAATACTTAAGAATAAGTTTGCCCAAGGAGGTGAAAGATCTGTATACTGAAAACTATAAGACATTGATGAAAGCAATTGAAAAAGACATAAATAAATGGAAAGATGATTCATGTTCATAGATTGGAAGAATTAATGTTGTTAAAGTGTCCATACTACCCAAATCAATCTATAGATCCAGTGCTATCCATATTAAAATTCCAATGGTATTTCCCACAGAAATAGAAAAAAAAAAAACAAACGTAAAATTTATATTGACACACCAAAAAATTCCAGAAATGCCAAAACAATCTTGATCCAGAAGAACAAAGCTGGAGGCCTCACACTTTGTTTTCAAATTATATTACCAAACTTATAGGAATCAAAACAGTATGGTACTGGCACACAAGTAGACAAATGGAAAAGAATGTAGAGTCCATAAATAAATCCATGCATTGCAGCCAACTAATCTTCCACAAAGATTGAAAATTGTTCCAGGATATACAATTGGGAAAGGATTGTTTCTTCAATAAATATTGTTGGGAAAACTGGATATCCACATGCAAAAGAAAGACATTGGATCTTTATCTTACACAATACACAAAATTCAACTCAAGTGGACTAAAAATCTAAATGTAAGACTAGAAACTAGTCTTACATAAAACTCCTAGAAGAAATCATAGGAGAAAAGTGCCATGACGTTGGTTTTGGTGATTTTTTTTTTAGATTATGAAACCCAAAATACAGGAAACAAAAGCAAAAATAAACAATGGATTCTTCATCAAAGTAAAAAGTTTCTACACAGCAAAGGAAACAATCAACAAAATGAAGGCAGCATAATGAATGGGAGAAAATATTTACAAACCATCCATCTGATAAGTGGTTAATATCCAAAATATTAGGAACTCATACAAATCAATAGCATAAGCCCCAAATAACTTGATTAATAAATGGGGAAATGGCCTGAACAGACATTTTTCCAAAAAGGACACAAATGGCCAAAAAGTATATGAACAAGTGCTCAACATCACTAATTAGCAGACAAATACAAATCAAAACCACAAGGAGATATTATATTACACCTGTTAGGAAGGCTGTTACTAAAAGGACAAGAGATAACCAGTATTGGTGAGGATCTTGAGAAAAAGGAACTCTTATACATTTTTGATTGAAATATTAATTGGTACAGCCATTATGGAAACCAGTATGATGTTTCCTCAAAATATTAAAAATAGAACTACCATATGATCTAGCAATCCCACTTCCAGTTATATAGCTGAAGGAAATAAAATCACTATCTAGAAGAGATATGTGCATTCCTGTGTTCAGTGCAGTATCATTTATAAGAGCTAAGATAAGGAAATAATCTAAACTGTCAAAAGATGAATGCATAAAGAAAATGTGGAATATGTATATATACATATTTATAACATACATACTAGAATATTATTCAATCTTAATAAAAAAGGTAATTCTGTCATTCGTGACAACATGAATGAAACTGAAGGACATTATGCTGAGTGAAATAAGCAAGACACAGAAAGACAAATATTGCATGATCTCACTTAAAATAGAATCTGGAAAATTGAACTCATAGCAACAGAGAATAGAAGAGTGGTTACTAGGGTCTGGGGAGTGGGAGAAATAGGGAGATGTTGGTGAAAGGGTACAAACTTGCACTTATAAGATGAATAAGTTTTGGTGACCTAATGGACACCATGGTGATTATGGTTAATAATAATATATTTTTGAAATTTGCCAAGAGATAGATCTTAAGTGTTCTCACCACATATACAATATTGGAACTATGTGAAGTGATGGATATGTTAATTAGCTTGATTATAGTAATCATTTCACAATGAATATCAAAACATTAAGTTGTATACCTTAAATATATATAATTTTTATCTTTCAATCATACCTAAATAATATTGGGGAAAAAAAGAATAATTTGGTGAGTAGGACTGTGAAGGTTCGTATGAGGAGGACATCCTTTTTTTTAACTTTATGTTTCAAACTTTTAGAATGAGAATATTATTTATAATTCAGGACTGTAGTGATGGGAAGAAAAAATAGAACTTAGAAAACAAAATGATCCTTTCTAATTTAATGAAAAATTTTTTATTTTTTTATTTTTTTCTGTGTGTGAGTTATATGCAACTTGAAAAATAGTTCTTGCAGCTCCCAAGGTGAAGAGATGTGGGTTACAAATGTTTCACGAGGCCCTAGGCTCAAAACTAGCATGAGTTAAATACAACTCACATGCAGGTAATGTGTTAAACTGCATGTTCTAAAATTAAATTTTTTTTTCAAGTACTCAAATATCCGAACTATTAGGAACTTAATATTTGTAATGAGGTATAATAATAACTGAAATTTAAGTATTATCACCTTTGTGCCTGGCACTCTTGTGTTATACATATATTAACTCATTCAATCTTTGTTTACAACCCAAGGAGGGAAGAACATAATTATTATTATTATACTCATTTTACAGATGAGAAAATTGAGAGAGATAATTTACCCAGCAAAGAAGCTGAGTCAGGGCTTGAACCTCAGCAGCACAGTTTCAAAGCCCATAATCTTTACTACTGGTAGATACTAACTCCAGTGCTTAAGAAAGACTGAAAATTTTTGTTGTTATACTGATAAACTAATACTAATATAGTGTAGCATTTAAAAACAGTATCACTTATGTGGCATTTTGTTTATACTGTAAGGGAAACCATATACCAACATTTTTAAGAGAAGTAAGGATATTCACCTTTTTATTTTAGATGATTATTTTCTTTACCCTTACAAAGGTAACAAATATTTTAGATGTTTTTAGGTGGCTATAGTCTTTAAATATGTGATAATGGAAAATAGTACCTAAAGATAATAGCACCCTTGGAGCCCTTTCATCTAATGTTTTATTCTGCTCGTTTTGTTTCTTCATTCAACCAACAAACATTTAGTGTCACTGAGAAATGTGCTATTAATTTTGACACCAAATATAAGCTAACTTGCACAATTCTTTAGTGTTATATAAGCACTATAAATCTGGAAGAAGATGGGGTACTTAAAATATATTTCATTCATTAAAAAAGATATTTATAGGAACATTAGGGGAGAATAATTAGGTTTCCTATATTTCAAATGTACAATTTGCCCTTTGCTATTGAGATTTGCAGTCTATGTGTCATAAAATGGAAAACATAGTTACTCTGGGGGTATGGTTAACATTATTGGAACTTCCTACCTCTTTCTCTGTCTAGACAATGTTCTTTTCCTGTTCATAGCTCCTTTGTCTTAATTACCTTGCTTTTTCTCCTTTCTCTGTATCTTTTTCATAGTATATTCCTCCCTGTTATCACCTCGACTATTCTCTGTCCAGGTATGGCCATAATTATTTTTGAAGTAGATAATGGGATGCCAAAATATTTGTAGCTTACAAAAAGCAAGGCTGGATCATTCTTAGCCTTAGTATGGTGGAGACAGTTTCCAAATGTGAATAGATCTACAGCTCATCTCACGGGCAATCTCATAGGAAGAAGAATATAGAGAAATGCCTTCTGCACAATGACCTTCAACATAGATCCTGGTGGGAGAGGGGGTGAGGTTCCTGAGGACCTTCTTAAGGTTAACAGTAAGGCTGTGAATATAACCCAGCAATTCTCACGTCAGGTTCTGTGGTGCTCCAGCAGCACTACCTTGCAGTGATCCCTATTTTTACCCAAGGATTAGTTCTTTCCATACTGAACATAGTGGATAACAATGGGATCCGTTTGTTTTAAAAAGTATGAACATACCAAATTATTTGGAATCTTACTCATACTCATTTCTTTAGGATTAATGAACAATTTTCCCAAGTCTGCTATTGAAATTCACACATCCCTCACAACTCACATTCAAAATTTACTTCTAAGTATATCAAGATGATTTTTATTGCAGTACCTTATCCAAATCTATGCAGCTGGTACTGGGAGCAATTACTTCCTTTTTAAAGAATCACTTTGTTCCTTTTGCATTCAACATTACAAAAGAATTAACTTTTGGATTAAAAATAAAGCTCTGAAAAAAAGGATATTATGTCAATTAGAGCTATGATAATTGGCAATAATCTCTGCTTTTTTTTCCACTTCAGTAGCATTAGCATTTGCAGGAAGAGAAAGGTTATACAGGCCATTTCTGTTCACGTGTTTTACTTGAATTTGCTGAGATACAGTTCTTTTTCTGTAAAACCCATGTCAAAGGTGATTATGAAAACTCAAGCATTAACAGTAAAAGTCTACTTTTTTGATAGCAAAGAGAAGAAAATGCGTCTCACATCAGATATTAATCAAATTTAACTCCCTGCAGACACACTATAATAATTTTGTGAAAGTCAATCTTTGATCAGAGTTTGCATGGACATATTTATACTTCTACATCATTGCTTAGATTATAAATTATATCTACCTTTATTAGAAATAATAACATCTTTAGGGAAAGCAGTATTTGAAAATATTTAGACAACACACATTTAATATAGATCTGCTTGTATATGAGGCAAATTTAAGCATTGTGTGGGTTGAAAATACTTTCAAGGCATAGTTTCAGCCCTACTGTTATGGGGAAACTCAGCGATAAAGCTAAACCTGGGAGAGAAGGCTTTGAGGTAGACAGATACTGAAAGAGCATTCACTCATTCATTAACTCACACATTCATTCATCGATTACATATTGTGTGCAAAGGCACTTTCCATCACTGGAGATACAGTGATGTGTAAAACAGAGGCTTTCTGAATGCTCAAGGAGCTTACCTTTTGTATGGAGATGGATGATATCAGACAAGTATTTAAGACTTGGTTAAATGCAAGTGTAATAACTGCCAGAAAGTTAAGAGCTGTGTATACGAGAGTTTGATCTATATCATGATGGCTGTTTTTTTTTTTTTTTTTTGAGACGGAGTCTTGCTTTGTTGCCCGGGCTGGAGTGAGTGCCGTGGCGTCAGCCTAGCTCACAGCAACCTCAAACTCCTGGGCTCAAGCGATCCTACTGCCTCAGCCTCCCGAGTAGCTGGGACTACAGGCATGCGCCACCATGCCCGGCTAATTTTTTCTATATATATATTTTTTAGTTGGCCAGATAATTTCTTTCTATTTTTAGTAGAGACGGGGTCTCACTTTTGCTCAGGCTGGTCTCGAACTCCCGAGCTCAAGCAATCCGCCCGCCTCGGCCTCCCAAGTGCTAGGATTACAGGCGTGAGCCACCGCACCCGGCCATGATGGCTGTTTTTTTAAGGAATATGGTCCGAAATTTCCTAATTCTGTTTATTTTACTTTAATTTTGATGAGTGAATTTACACTTTTTATTAGGAGGACATAGATTTAGAAATCCTCTTTAAAATTTCTATTTTAATGAATAATTAGTGAAAGTTTTGATATTTTTCTATTTATAACATTGTTTAATATAAAAATCTATTTTCTTGGACATTTTCTATATAAGATGTATTTATGCTTATCCATTAAAATTTTTTCTAGGTTATTCCAGCACCAGGCAGCTATGATATTCAAAAGTCATATGACATGTCCCAAGTTAAACATAAATACATGCCACCTCGTAGTTTAGTGGCCAAAAGAAAACATGCCTCCTTTCTTAGTGCAGCTCCTCGATACGTGGGAAAAATGCCTGATTGTCCAGGTAAGTCTAGATTGTCTTTTTAAAACTATGGGGAAAAAAGATCTAAAGTTTCCATATTAAGATAGTTATAGTCATTGACAGGTTCTTGGAAACTGTGACTTTAAGCAATACAACATACAATGAAATCACTTTTTTTCCTCATCAATGTTACAACAAAACGATGTTGAACTAAACAATGTTATTTGAGGACCTGCTGTACATTGGTTTGCTTACACTTGAAGTTTCTAAGAACCTATCCATGACATTAAGGACTTACCATAATTTTATTTAATTTAATTAATTAATTAATT
>CM052454.1:9223612-9258281 GCA_028533085.1 Varecia variegata | reverse complement strand
ATCACGAGAATTAACAGACAACCCACAGAATGGGAAAAAATTTTCGCATACTACACATCAGATAAAGGACTGATAACAAGAATCTATTTAGAACTCAGCAAAATCAGTAAGAAAAAATCAAACAACCCTATCAAAAAGTGGGCAAAGGACATGAATAGAAATTTCTCAAAAGAAGATATAAGAATGGCTAACAAACATAATTTTAAACACACGTTTACATTTACTGTGCTTCTTTTAAGTGGTGTAGGTCAAGAAACAAAAAGCAAAATACTTACTGAGTGAAAGATTTAATATGTTTTTTTTTCCAAATGTAAGATTTGTTGGGGTTTTATGTTTCTTAATTTTATCAAAGACAATTTTACCAATTTTACTAAAGCTAATAAAGCCATATAACATTTTATCAGGGAAGAAACCAAAACTCATAATACGCTAAAGTTGTTAAAGAAGAAAGGCACTTTACCTGATTTGGACAATTAGTCATATAGAAGATACACATCCTGTCAGTTGCATGGAATTATTTTTATTTTTCTCAAGTATCAAGTAAGCAGCTATATAGAAAGATAAACATTTATTTGAGTATTTGAAATTCCAAAAATCATTTTGATTTTTAAAATTTGGATTGGTTCGGCTTTTAGAAATGGCATTCTTGGTCTAAAAATGAATGTAATAACTAACTTTCCCTGGTAATGAAGATAAATCAGAAGTCAGTTAGTATGCTATTTTACATAGGGAAACTAGATAGAGGAACAATAGTTTTTAACAGTAATTTATAAATGTGTTACCACTAAAAAACTAAACTGTTGTATTGAATCTGTGTGAGAATATGAAGAAAAACATGAAACAGAATGAAGAAACTCTTTTTTCCCAGAGTTTTTAATAAAACACCAAAGCAGGAGAATGTAACCTGTGTAGCAAATAGGGTACTTGGAGAGCTTGAGATCCACAGAGACTTGCTTTGGTTTTCATCGTCTCATAAGAGCCAGACATACTGCCAGCTTAAAGATCCCTGTTAAGTTGAATTTGACTTTTCTTATTTTCTTTTTCTTCTCTTGAGTTATTGCACTATTGTTAATTTTTTCAGGTTTTAGCTTTGTTGTAGTTCAAATTGCTTTGGTGTATCCCTGGCTACAATCTGTATGTGGTCACCTAGGGAAATTAGTTCTCTGAAGTTCTAGTACCATAACCATCATCAAGCACTATCAAGCAAATAACAAATAAATATTCATATCAAGATCTCTTGAAGTAGATAATGTTGAGCTTTACATTTCCTGATTTTTTTTTATCTCTCTGCCTTTCCTCTCCTCTGCATAAAAATTCTTATAAATGGAATGAAAAATAAGAGTTTCAGTAAGTGCCAGGATTGACACTGTGACTTTCCATTGCTTCAGTATTTAGCCTAGGGCAAGTAAATTTGCTAATTGTTTCATTAGTTTCTATTTTCCAAGATTGAAATAATATTTGTCACCTACTTGTCTCTCATGAGAGTACAAAAGATTAATAAGACTATATTTCAAAGTAATTTTCAGAACCTCTGAAGCTCCTTTGAAGTATAAAATCTTATCATAATATGAAACATGTTTCTTCTTAATGTTAAGCCAACACTAGCTTCTAAAAGAATTCGAGAGGCAAGGGGAATGTCTTCATTATGAAGACAGTTATTTGGAAGTCAAAGCCATAGTAACTGTCAAAATCACTGTACAACTACAGAGTAGACAGCTTGCTGAATGAAAAGATTTTATCACATTGATTAATACCAGCAATTCATCAAGTTTGCCATTGTGTATTTTAAGGTGGCCCATACTTCAAAGGAATGATAACAGAAATCCCTCATGCCTGTATAACGAACACATTAGAAGAAGCCATATGGATTTCTGAAGCTATTATCTAATACCATGGTGAAATTTGATTTCTTCTGAAGTACAGATATTGTAGCAATCATAGAATTGTGCATTCTTTTAAACTTAATCTTCTATCTTAAGGTATATAGTCCAAAATATGGGTTTAACATGGATTTAACAGTGCCCAGGGCCAATTCAATTGCTATCATGCTTCATTTTGGTAATTGAAGATTAACTTCCCTTTGTCTTAATTCTGTTACATTGATCCAGTCAAGGAAAAGATACTCAAGTGTGATATTATCAACTCTCTAAATAGATTTCTAATTTTTAATTGATTTTTTACTTTGGTCAGTTTTTTATTAATTAATAGGACCAGAAATTCTGGATTCTTTTTAATATGTATACACTAATGTGGTTTTCTGCTCTAAAATGAAAATAGCCCATTTCTGTTTTCAATTCTTAACAGCATCTAACTTTTGCTTGGGATAACTAATGTTTTAAAATCTTTTTTTAAAAAAAATAATCATATAATCAAAAGATAGTGAGAGTAGTTATATTTGTTATATACTTTGTATCAGTGTTTATCTTATGCATGATATTCTTTCATATCATGTAGTCTTAGAAGTAAAATAAGAAACAATGTTTCTTTATCTTATTTCTCATTTAAACATTGGTAATTTTGCTTTACTTTAATACCAATGGAAAAGACTTTTGGCTGAATGTAAAATTTCTTCTACATCACATAAAATTTTTTTTAGTATTGTGTGTACATATACACATAAATGAAACTGTAAGAGTGTTTGACTTAATTTATAAAGCATGATATGCATGTTTGTTATTTAGGTCATAACATTACTAAGAAGAATTGAGTACTCTATAGAACTTAAAGAAAATGTATGTTGTTATATATATAGAATAATTGAAAAATTAAAGTTGATTACTGAATATCTTACATTTGTAGGTAAAACTATTAAGAAATGAGGTTAATAAATGTATGAATAATTTTCTTCTCATGATAGGACATGCATTCAATCGCTCAACATGTTATTGCCATGTATTTATTTCAAATTATTTTAGAAATTCTATTAAAAAATATGAAGTGGTTTTGTTTTATTTATAAATGAAGTCTTTTCTTTGCATATATTTAAGGAGGATAAAGCTCATTTTCATTAGTCTAAAGTGAAGAGGGAAATAGTATATTTGCAATCAGTATACTGTATAATATTAAATGTTGTGTGACCAATAAAAACACATTAGAATCATTTAATGAAGAAATTATTAAATGAGGTGTATCACATTATAAAGCAATCTTCTCTTATTACACCAAGCTTTAATTCATGGATATGTAAATGATTTTGTGATTGATCTAACTCAGGTAAAGTGAAAATGATAAGTGGAAAAGTATAATACTTATATTACTTTCTCTCTCATATTGGCCTATGTTGCAGGGTGGAGTGGGGAATGCTCAGCAAATTCAAAAAGAAAATGGGTAAAAATATTGTTGAGAATGTGGAAAATTGAGAGCTCTCATATATTGTGGTGGAAATGTAAATTGATATCAGTGTTTCTCAAGAATAAGTTGGCAAAATGTTTCAAATATGCATGCCATTTGACCCCGAAATTCTACTTCTGGAATTAACCTAAGAAAATAATGATGTGACCAAAATTTAAATATCAAGGATGTTCAGTAAAGAACAGCAATAATGAAAAGTTTAAAATGTCCTAAATGGAAAGGAAAATGGGGTTTAGTTCATTTTGATACATGAACGGAGCAGAATCCTATGATAATTTTAGAAATGGTATATATACTTTTAAACTTGGGGAGATCTTGTTAACAAGATAGGATTCATCCATACAATCACTTAACAAATATGTATTGAAAGTCTCTTATGCATTAAGCACTGTTCCAGGAACTTGTGATGCAGTGGTGAATAAAATATAAACATTCTTATTTCACAGAGCTTAATTTCAGATATAAGGGACATTTAATAAATGAATAAAGAGATAGATTGATAGATTAATAGAAATAAAAAATAAAAAGAGAAAAATAAAAGAATAAAGAAAACCAGGTGTTTATACATGTCATGGGGAGAAATAAGATGGAGAAGGAGCATCAGTTTCAAATAATGTTATCAAGGAATGCCTCATTGAGAAAATAATATAGGCATACCTTGGAAATATTGCTAGGTTTGTTTCCAGACCACCAGAATAAAACTAATAAAGCAATAAAGGGAGTGACATGAGTGTTTTGGTTTCCCAATGCATATAATAGTTATGTTTACACTAACTATACTGTAGTTTATTAAATGTGAAATAGCATTATGTCTTAAAAAAGTACATACTTTCTATATTACTAAAAAATGCTAACAATCATCTTGAGCCTTCAGCAAGTCTTAATCTTTTTTGCTGGAGGAAGGTCTTGCCTCGATGTTGATGGCTGCTGACTGATCAGGGTGGTGGTTGCTGCAGGTTGGGTTGGCTGTGGCAATATCTTATAATAAGACAAAAATGAAGTTTGCTGCATCAATTGACTCTTTCTTTTACAGAATATTTCTCTGTAGCATGTGATGCTGTTTGATAGCATTTTACCTACAGTAGAACTTCTTTCAAAATTGGAGTCAGGGCTGGGCACAGTGGCTCACGCCTGTAATCCCAGTACTCTGGGAGGATCACTCGAGGTCAGGAGTTTGAGACCAGCCTGAGCAAGAGCGAGACTCCGTCTCTACTAAAAAAATGAAAGAAATAAGCTGGACAACTAAAAATATATAGAAAAAATTAGCTGGGAATGGTGGTGCATGCCTGTAGTCCCAGCTACTTGGGAGGCTGAGTCAGGAGGATTGCTTGAGCCCAGGAGTTTCAGATTGCTGTGAGCTAGGCTGACACCACAGCACTCTAGCCCGGGCAACAGAGTTAGACTCTGTCTCCCAAAAGAAAAACTGGAGTCAGTCCTCTCCAACACTGCTGCTGCTTTATCAACTAAGTTTATATAATATTCTAAATCCTTTGTTGTTATTTCAACAATATTCACAGTTTCTACTCCAAGAGTAGATTCTATCTCAGGAAACTACTTTCTTTGCTCATCCATAAAAAGCAACTCCTCATCCAGTCAAGTTTTATCATGAGATTACAGCAATTCAGTCACATCATCAGGCTCCACTTCTAGTTTTCTTGCTACTTCCCCTACATCTGCAGTTCCTTTTTCCACTGAAGTCTTGAAACCGTCAAAGTCATCCATGAGGGTCAGAATCAACTTCTTCCAAACTCCTGTTTATGTTGATATATTGACCTCTTCCCATGAATCATGAATGTTCTTAATGGCATCTAGAATGGTAGATGGTTCCTCCAGAAGGTTCTTAATTTACTTGCCAAGATCCATCAGAAGACTCACTGTCTATGACAGCTGTTGTCTTACAAAATGTATTTCTTACATGATAAGTCTTGAAAGTCAAAATTACTTTTTGATCCATGGGCTGCAGAATGGATGTTGTGTTAGCAGGCATGAAAACAACATTAATCTTGTACATGTCATCTCCATAAGAGTGCTTGGATGACCAGGTGCATTGTCAATGAGCAGTAACATTTCCAAAGGAATCTTTTTTCCTAGGCAGTAGGTTTCAACAGTGGGCTTAAAATATTCAAACTATGCTGTAAACAGATGTGCCGTAATCCAGGCTTTGTTATTCCATTTACTGAGCATAGGCACAATAGATTTAGGGTAATTTTTAAGGGCCCTAGAATTTTCAGAATGGTAAATAGCAATAAGTGTTGGCTTTGTCTTAAAGTCATCAGCTGCATTAACCCCTATTAAGAGAGTCAGACTGTCTTTTGAAGCTTGGAAGCCTGGCATTGACTTTTCCTTTCTAGCTATGAAAGTCCTAGGTGTCATCTGCTATGGTTTGGATATTTGGCCCTGTCCAAATCTTATGTTGAAATTTGATCCCCAATGGAGGAGGTGGGGCCTGGTGAGAGGTATTTGGATCATGGGGGCAGATCCTTCATGAATGGCTTGATGCCATCATTGTGGTAATGAGTGAGTTTTTGCTCTATTAACTTTTGTGAGAACCGATTGTTAAAGAGTGGGGCACCTCACTCCCGTCTTGCTTCCTTCCTCTTGCCGTGTGATGCCTGCTCTCTTTTGCCTTCCACCATGAGTTTTCACTGAAGCCCTGGGCAGAAGCAATTGCTGGCACCATGCTTCTTGTACAGCCTGCAGAACTTTGAATGAAATAAGCCTCTTTTCTTTTTAAATGACCCAGCCTCAGGTATTCCTTTATAGCAACACAAATAGATTAAGACATCTTCTTCCAATATAAGGCTGTTTCATCTACACTGAAAATCTGTATTTGGTGTAGCCACCTTCATCAGTGATCTTAGCTAGATCTTCTGGATGACTTGATGCGGCTTCTGCAACACTCTGCTGCTTCACCTTATGCTTTTATTTACGGAGACAGCTTCTTTCCTTAAACCTCACAAACCAACCTCTGCTAGCTTGACACTTTTCTTCTCACCTCTCTCAGCCTTCACAGAATTGAAAAGAATTAGGGCCTTGCTCTGGATTAGTCTTTCGCTTAAGGGAATGCTGTGGCTGGTTTGGTCTTTTATTTGGACCACTCAAACTTTCTCCATATCAGGAATAAGGCTGTTTCACTTTCTTATCATTTGTGTGTTCACTGGAGTAGCATTTTTAATTTCCTTCAAGAACTTTTCCTTTGCATTCACACTGGCTAACTGTTTGGCACAAGAGGACTAGCTTTCCACCTGGGTTGGCTTTCAACATGCCTTCCTCACAAAGCTTAATCACTTCTAACTTTTGATTTAAAGTGAGAGATGTGTGGCTTTTCCTTTCACTTGAATAGTTAGAGGCTATTGTAGGATTACTAATTGGCCTGATATCAATATTTTTGTGTCTTAGGGAATAGGGAAGCCCAAGGAGAGGGAGAGAGATGGGGGAAGGGCCAGTAAGTAGAGCAGTCAGAGCACACACATTTATCAATTAAGTTTGCCATCTTATATGGGCATGGTTCATGGTGCCCCCAAAAAATTATAGCAGTGATATCAGAGACCACTGATCACAAATCACCGTAACAGATATAATAATAATGAAAAAGTTTTAAATATTGCAAGAATTACTAAAAGTGACACTAAGTGGGCACATGCTATTGGAAAAACGATGCCAATAGATTTGCTCAACGCAGAATTGCCACACACCTTCAATTTGTAAAAAAAGCAATATTTGTGAAGCACAATAAAGCAAAGCACAGTGAAATGAGGTGTGCCTGTATTTGAGTAACAACCTTAGGCTTATCAAAAGGGTTTATTTTTTTTCTTTTCAATTTTTTAATTGTGTTCTCTACGTGAATGTATACTGCTTTATAGTAAGTCAAAAATGTATTTAAAAATTCTGAATACTTTTTACAAATAAAATTTAAAGAATTTAAATAGTTTTAATTTTACAGCAAAATATTTAAATTTTAAAGGATTTAAGTATATTCAAATTTTTAAATCAAGAAAAACAATTGAAATTTACAGCAATTTTTTTATTAGGCACCAAATATTTAAATGAATTATAGACTCAGCAGTGCATAGCATTCACACCATTCGTAGGCTGAACCTGTTGGGTACTGAGACTTATTTCACTCAGAGAGTATAGATCATTTCTCATGGAAATAACATTGTGATTTCTGCATCACATTCCCACAGGAAATTATTTTAGGAAACAAATATAATTTATCTTAAAAGTTAATTGAACATATCTCATGAAGGTAGTTGTGTTCACTTTTTCAATAAACACAAGTAATACCTTTGATGTAAAAATCACTGTAGTGTGAAAACTGATTATTTATTCTGTTTTCTCAGTGACTTGTAATATTCTAGCTTCAGAAGTACTATAAAGTTTATCAAAATGCAGTTCATCACTCTTGCTGAGTGCTGTTAACCTATTGCAGTTGACATGTAATTTTTTTGTTGTTTTTCTATACTTTCAGAAATGCTCTGAGCTGTTAAAATGCAAGATAATTCTGAGTATGGGCAAAGATAGATCAGATGAATTTTGGGGATTTGTTTAATCTATATCTTTATTCAAAATGATAGATATTTTATTATTGAAAATGAGCTAATTTCATTAGTTTTAAATTTCAAATTATTTTTGTTTCTTCAGATACTTTATATATATTTCAAATAAATTCTCTTTATACATAATTTGAGAATGAATTATTAATAAGCATATATAGATAAATTGATTTTATCTATAATGTACATATTATTCGTTTCCTGAGTTAGAATGAAATAATTCACTGAATACTAAAAAATCTTGAAAGACTATGGGAAAAGCTTCATTGGAGGAGAGTTTGAATATGCAAGGTGGAAGGGGAGGAGTAAACTGATAAGGTGATATTTTAGAACATAAAGTGTAATAGAATCAAAGTCTACAGCAGAGTAGTAAGACTTAAAGCAGAAAGTGGACTTTATTTATTGAGATGGGAAGTAAGGTGTAAAAAATAACTGAAAATACAATAGTCCCTTTATTGATGATTTTACCTTCTGTGGTTTCAGTTATCTGTGGTCAACTGCAATCTGAAAATAGGCGAGTACAGTAAAACAAGATATTGTTGAGAGAGAGAGAGAGACTGAGACAACATTCATATAACTTTTATTACAGTATATTGTTGTAATTGTTCTATTTTATTATTAGCTATTGTTGTAAATCTCTTACTGTGCCTAATTTACAAATTAAACTTTATCATAGGTATATATGTATAGAAAAAAACATTGCATATATAGGATTTGGCACTATTTCTGATTTCAGGCATGCACTGGGGGTCATGGAAATATTTTTGTGAATAAGGGGGACAACTGTATATAGATTTTATATATATAGATAATATATAGAGGAGAGCTTACCTCAAACATATTATGGGTGTGGCTTTGTATAATAGAGTGATTTATAAATTGATGAAACAAAAACTCGCACAGTTTTTAAAATATAATTATTTATCAGCTTGACCCTAAGAGGGACAAGCAGTATATAAAATAACAAGAGGTCTTTGGACTCTAAAATGGAGTCTTGAAACATATTGAACAACTGCCAGGAAGTAGGACTGAACCCTAATGTATGAACTGGCAATATGTGCCCATCTGAATTTGAACTGCTGTAAACCTGTGACTGCTGCCTCTCCTGTTTTTCTCCCTTTGGACAGTAGTGTTTATAACATTTATACTATGCCTGCCTATCATTAGTTTGTTGGATATATATGGGGCAGAAAATTTCTCTCTTTAGTGCAAGGTCCTCAGATTGAGAAGAATCAAGTACAAATATCTGGACCAGAAGAAACACAACAGGGGAGTCTTATCTACATCTGAACCAGAGTTAGATGACAGAATCCTAGACTTTGGGTTAATACTGTAATGGCATAAAACTCGGAGTCTTCAGAGTGGGGTGGGGGTGGGGGTTGCTTGTATTTTGTATGTGGGAGAAACGTGAACCATTGTTGCCAGAGAGTGGATTGTGGCAGATTGCATTTTCTAAAGATCTTGTATATTCTTCACACTATGCAATGCTGACAGTGCTCTCACCAAATAGTGGAGCCAGTTTACAGTTTCCTGGGTGGACCTATGTTACTGCCTCAACCAATAGTGTATGGCAAAAGAGTTGCTTTGTGACTTCTGAAGCTAGATCATAAAAGTTTCCTGTACTTCTGGATGGTTCTCCCAGAATATCCACTCTTGACCCTAGCCACCATGCTGTGCAGAAGCCAAACAGCCGTAGAGAGGCCCACGTGGAGAGGAACTGTTGGCTGAGCTTCCAGCCAACAGCCAGCATCAACTCCCCAGTAATGTGAGTTAGCTATTTTGGGAGGCAAGGATGTGTTGTGGATGCAGTACCTTTGGTAGTCAGGATCAACAACCGCAGCCTACACAGTAACTCCCTTTTTTACCTGTTGATTTAGAGGCATGAGAAGCCCAATGTGACCAGGCGGCAGTTTTAACTTCTAGTTCAATGGAATCATTATTGTGTCAACTGGTGGAAGCATTTCTCCCTCTGGAGATAAAACCTTTAGGCCAACAGAGCATATGATCTTCGAAACAGGAAGCAAAAATTTTGCCAGGGGTAATAGAGAGTAGTGCTGCTCCTGTTTCCATGCCTTGATTCCTGGACCTGTGAATCCTGGCTATGGGAGAACCAGCACCATATATTTGACACTGCTTCAGAATACACACAGCCTTCTGGAGAACCTGGCCCTAGACTTGCAAGGTATTGCCACTTACGGACACTGTAACTGAAGCTTTAGAAGGTCGTTCAACCATCCTGTCAAACCAACTGCTTCAGGATAGTGGAGAACACATGGTAAGATAAGAGAATTCCATGTGAATGGGCGGGCCCATTGCCACACTTCTTTGTTGTGAATTAGTTCTTTAATCAGAAGCAGTGCTGTGTGGAATACCATGATGATGAGTAAGGCATTTTGCAAGTCCATGGATGGTAATTTTGGCAGAAGCATTGCATAAGGAAAGATAAATCCATATCCAGAGTAAGTGTCTATTCCGTTAAGAACAAAACACCACCCTTTCCATGATGGAAGTGGTCCACTATAATCAATCTGCCATGAGTTAGCTGGCTGATCACTCCAGGAAATGGTGTTTTTCTCAATACTTGTCTCTGGTGGTGTTCTCAGAGATTCAATGTTGGTCTCTGTGGCTAACAGCCTGGGCATTCTGTGGTGGCCATAGCCAGATTGGTCTTGGTGAGTTAACGTCTGTGTTGTTGAGCCTATATTTAATGTCCATTCCTGCCACCGTGACTATTTTTATCATAAGCCCATTGAGTGGCTGGGGAAAGAGTCTGATTGGTATCTACAGAATAAGTCATCCTATCTACCTGATTATTAAAGTGCTCCTCTGTTGTGGTGACCCTTTGGTGAGCATTCACATAAGACACAAATATCTACACTTTTTTGTGCATTCATAGAGGTCTATCTATATACTTCTTCCCTAAATTTCCTTGTCAATCCTGTTTCTTCCAAGTCCCTGATCATCCAGCCAAACCATTGCTCACAGTCCAGATATCAGTGTATAATCACACATATGGACATTTCTTTTATCAAGCAAATGACCAGGTACACTGCTGCAGGTCTGCCCACCGAGAAGATGTCCCAGAGAGGGGCTGTAGTGCTGCAGCTGTACACTTTTGGGTGGTGCCTGCATATCATGCAGAAACATCTGCTAACAGACCTGAGTCTTCTCTTCCTCTGTCAGCTGATTGTAGGGAACACTCCATGAGTCCATGGGGTTACATCTTCTCTTTTGTCTCATACTCCTCCTCCCCTTTTCAACTTCAAATATACATATGCTTTTCTTTCCTCTTATAACTTTTCCATTTTTTACTCTTTTGTTCCTCCATGCTTCATCTGGGTATTTTGTTTAACCTTCTCTTCCAGTTCGATAATTCTCTCTTCTGTGTATAATCTGCAGTTGAAGCACAATGGTATTTGTGTATCTAAACATCTATAAACATACAAAAGGTCCAGTACAAAATGGTATAGGAAATAAAAAATGGTACACCTGAATAGGGCAGTTTCCATGAATGGAGCTTGCAGGATTGGAAGTTGCTCTGAGTAAGTCAGTGAGTGGTGAGTGACATTACTGTACACTACTGTAGACACAAACACATTGACAACTGTACAAAAAACATATTCTTTCTTTTTCCTAGTTTTAAATTCTTAAATTGTTTTTTTTTTACTTTTTAAACTTTTTTTGTTAAAAACTAAGATACAAACACACACATTAGTTTAGGCCTACACAGGATCAGAATCATCAAGATGTCACTAGGTGATAGGAATTTTTCAACTCCCTTATAATCTTATGGGACTATCCATAAGATTATAAGATGGAACCTCACTGACTGAACCAAAACTGTCATTATGTGGCACATGACTGTATATCTCATTATAGCAGAAACACTTGAATATAATAAAACTATTGAAAGCATGTAGATGTTTAGAATATCATGCTAGAAAAAAAAAACAGGTATCATTATCTTTACATTATGATGAGAATTACCTGGAAATGATTTATTGTATGCATATGGACAAAGACTGGAAAATATAGTCAAAAATAATTGTTACTAATTTTTAACAGTATCGTTATTGTGTCAGAGATAACTATTACAGATAGAAGCCTCCCCTTCTATAGTACAGAGTTGTATACATTTTTAAAAACTTCTTGTTTAGGTGGGGTATTGTGATTCATTTCTGCCTATAGAAGCTAGTAGAAGTAATGTGACTTCTGAGCTGAAGTGATTAAGAAGTCAGTATTCCTCCTCCACTCTCGTTCCATCTGTCAGCTGGACATCTACACCCAGGAAAATTTGGGAAATCTCCTGTGGATGGTGGCAGAGCCACTGACAGCCTAGGTGGAATAGACCCTCCCTCCACACCTATCCTCACTGACCTGGAACCACATGTGTGAGAAATAAATACCGTGAATTTTTTGGTCATCGAACCTGGTATTACCCTCTCAGATACAATCACATTGTTTTTGTAAATATTTAATTTCTATTTATTATTTTCAAATACATGGGGGGGGTAACTTCTAATGGAGTTATCTTCAGTGAGCGTATTTTAAAAAGAATTTGAAACAAATTTATTATCAAGTGACTGAAAGAACTCTTTCTCTTCCTCCACATACATTTTGGAGAGGATGGTGGCCATAGTTAAATTCATATAGCTTTAAGTAATAATAATAGATTTCAAATATTGGGCCTAATCATTGAGTAGCCCTGGAAATAAAACTGAAGGTATAGTTTTCAGTAATGGGCTTGTTTCTTATTCCTGGCACAATTTGAAAACAGAGAGATAAGAGCATTATTTTTGGAGGGGTTGGGGAAGGTGAATTGGGTAATTAATTGAAAGAAGTCAACATGGTTATAATAACTAAATTCATTGTAACAGTGGTGGCTTTGCAAATTACGGGGAGAAGTTCACAATAATCGAGTTAGTATTTTTTAGTTTAAATACATTGTTGCCATTTAGAATTCATGTTTGTGATGAGTATATATGTGGTGCATGTGTGTGTGAACATGTTTTAATATTTACTAGACAGAAAACTGGAAGAAAAAAGAGAAATACTTATAACTCATGTTGTCAGTGTGGAGAAAACTGAGGGAGACCAGAATGGAGTCCTGTGACCTCCTTGGGGTGTGCTGTGACACTTGAGGGAGGATTCCACACATAGTTGTCAGATGTTCTCTAGAATGTGTATTGAAAGCTAAAGATATTATTTTACATTGAGTAATTTAGATATGGGGAAATGAACCTGAAGCAAAACCGCACCATTCAAAGCCTTTCCAAAATGACAGTGGTTTGTCTAGCAAAGATTTGAAGAATGTGCTCTCACAGAGAGATGTGGGCCTGAGGACAGAGCACAAAAGTAGACTAAAACGGTGTTTCTCAAAGTGTGGTTCCTGGATCAACAGCACCAGCACCACCTGGAAATGATCAGAAATGCAAACTCTTAGACCCTGAGGATTCAGACACTGTGGAGGTGGGGTCCAGCAACTTGTGTTTTAACATGCCTCCCGGGTGATTCCGACATGCTCAAGTTTGAGGGCCACTGAACTAAGCTTAGTCTCATTTGATATAATGTTAAAGTGTCTCTTTTTTTCCCATTGTAATTCCTGTTAGTTATGTCAATCCTTTATTAAAGTGTGAAATATCTCTTCAGTCCTAACTGATGGCATTGCAGAGAATAAAGGGATAGGATAGAAAGGTTAAGCAAGTGAACAGGGACTGTTGCAAAACTGAGTGGATGAAGGGCTGCCAAACTGTGGAGGAAGTGAAAAAGAATGTGAGACAACCGTCACTCTCCCTTCCCCCGTATATACTATGGGGAAGAGGAAAGAAAAAAGAAGTCTACTTTTTTGAGATTTTTATATGAGCTCCATTCTGGTTTAGTTTTAATTCTGAACAACACCCAGCCATATTACTGGCCAAAATACTATCCCAGATTTGTGTCTGGTTTGCATATTCACAATAGCTTCTATATTGTTGGGCAAAAGAATCAAGCTGTGTTAGTCCTTGAAATATCACTTCAAAATAAAAGGGGTTTTGTTGAGAATAATGTGATATTTTTATTAGGGTTGGGGAAGAGGGAAAGGAAGGAAGGAAGGAAGGAAAATGGGAAGGGAAGAAGGATGACAGATTTTCATGAGCTGGTTGAATGATAAAAAAGTGTAGAAATGTGTGTGTTTGAGGGAGAGAGGAGTGTTCCTTCTAATCCCAGGAAATATAATCAGAAATTAGGAGAATCAAAAGATGAAATTTCATTAATTAAATGACAAGAAGGCATGGTTAAGGAAATAGGGGGAGATATGAAAACAAGATTATGATATTCTTGAAGTGATTCTACTTTTTATGTGTAATTATTACAACTTTTGTGTCAGAAATTATCATTTCTGCAACTTTTAATTTAACACCTGAGGAATTAGAAAACCTGATTTCTAATTTAAAGTGTAATCATTTCCATGTAGTGTACTGTTGTAGATGAATACATGAAAAATATGTTTCAGTAAGAGATTTTTTTTTTTCAGGCAAGCCACATCTAATTTGGTAGAGCAGATCCTCTTTGGAAATGCTGTACTAGTGTTCTAAAATAAAATTAAAAATCAAACACTTGGAACACAGAAGACAACTCCTTTTATATTGGAAGATATAATAAAGATATTTAAATAGTTCTGTGTAGGATAATTGTTATATAAAATGTAGTTAGACAATGCTGTACATTTATTAAAACTCAACATTATATGTATGGTATGGTAGTTTTATATGGTAGCTTTACAGAAGGCTCATATCATCCAATTTGTTATACTTAGTGAAACTGCATTTCAATTAAAACACTTCACAATATCCTTATTCTTTTTGAAATATTTTAAAACCCATTAGTGTGTCAGTGACTTGGCATTGCTCTCTAATTGCAATATATTTCAAGTGATAAAAATTGATTTTAGTAGCATACTTTGTAGAGTCAGCATCGGTTATCTGAATACATTATAGTTCTCTATAACTTAAAACATCACTCTGTGTTGTTATTAATAGGTTTCATTGTCCGAACTTGAGATTATGTGGGCAGTTTATGCTTCACGAAGAGAGGGATTTGCATTTAGAGGAAATGTAATGAAATGTGGAATTCTAAGAAATGTTAAGATATTTAAAACGTATTTTAAAAACTTTATTTTTATATATAAAGCTAAATTATACTGAGTCAATGTGTCCATTCTTAAAAAAAACTAGCATTTTAGGAATCATGTCTTACATGTAATTTTATTATAAAAATATAAAGCAATAACAGAAAAGATCAAATTTTATATTTCTATAAAACTTTGTGATTTTACTATTAATTATAGTCAACAACCTCCACATCATACATTTTTTAAAATAAAAAATTTATTGCATTAAAATATATATAGAAAAGTACATGAATTATTAGTGTACATCTTAATGCATTTCTAAAGTGAATCACCCAGGTAGCCATTATCAAGATGAAAACGAACATTATAAGGATTCCTGGCCCAGCCCCTCCCCTTACCCTCCTAGTCACCACCACTCCCCCAAAATAACTACTATTCTGGTCTGTCACCATTGGTTTATTTTGGCTGTTTGTCAATTTATATATAAATTGAATGGTATATACTGTTTTCTGTCTGGCTTCTTTAACCCAACCGTACAATCTGTGGGCTATAATCCACATTGTAGCAATGATTAGTTCATTCTCAATATAGTAATGTATCACAGTTTCTTTATCCATTTTACTACTGATGGAAATTTGTATTATTTCCAGTTTGATGCTTTTATGAATACCATTATAGTAAACATTCTTGTATGTATTTCTTGGTACGCATGAATATACATTTCTTTTGATTATATACCTTCGAATGAAATTTCTGAGTCATAGGGTTTGTAGATGTTCCATTTTAATGGATCTTGATTAATAGTTTTTCCAGTAAATGTAGTGATTTATATTTCTACCAGTAGTGTATGAAACTTCCAGTTGCTCCATAATCTCACCAATATGCAATATTGTTAGTCTCTTTTATTTTGGTCCTTCTGGTTTAGTAGTATTTCATTGATGCTTTAATATGCATTTTCCTGATGACGAATAAAATTTAATTTTTCGGATATCTTCTTGTAAAGTGCTTCTTCAAATTCTTGCCTATTTATATTATTTTTGTTATTGATTTGTAATTATTTTTATATATTATATTTGACAGTTATACATATTATCTTCTCTGATTTTCACTTTCATAATAATAATAAATGTTGATGAATGTAACATCTTAATTTTAATATGATCAAATTTATCTTTTCCTTATAGTTATTGCTTTTATCATCTTGTTTAAGAACTCTTTCCATTCCAAAGTTCTTAAGTTTTTGTTTATAGAAGCTTTATTGTTTTGCTTTTCACAATTAGATCTACAATATTATCTCAAGGAATGTTGCACATATATTTGTGAATGAGGTTAGCATGGAATATTCCTTTCTTGAATTTTCCTTATCTCTACTCATGCTTTTTTTTTTTTACTGTTTCAGCCTTTTAAAAATATATATATTTATTTTAAATTATTATTGCTACATAATAGTTGTATGTGTTTATAGGACACATGTATTGTTTTAATACAGGCATACAATGTGAATTAATCAAATCAAGGTAATTGGGGTATCCATCACCTCAGGCATTTAACAATTTTTTTTGTGTTAGGAGCATTCCAATTCTACTCTGTTAGTTATTTTAAAGTATACCTAACTTATTGTTGATTATAGTCACTTTGTTATGGTATCAAATATTGTTCATTCCATCTAACTATCCACCTGTATTTTTGTACCCATTAAGCATCCCCATTTTATAGCCTCCCTCCGTGCTACCCTTCCCAGTCTCTAATAACCATCATTCTACAATGAAATCAATTGTTTTTAATATTTAGCTCCCACATGTGAGTGAGAACATGCAAGATTTGTCTTTCTGCATGACTTGGCTTATTTCACTTAACATACTGTTCTCCAGTTCCATCCAATCCATATTGTTGCAAATCAGCTTTTTTTTTTTTTTGGTTAGAATTTTTTTGGTATAGCATTCCTCAGTCTTTTACTTTCAACTAGTCTCTGACCACATGCTTTGGGTGGATCCCTTTTGTTATTAACATATTCAGGAAATAGGTAGATTTTATTTTGATAAACAGGTGGCAAAATCTTTTTTCTGTTTTCTACTTTTCTGTTTTTCTTTGTTTCTCACTTTTTATTGAAATGATTCAGGTCCTTTCTACCATCCTGTATCCCCATCCCTATTTCATCTGTTTGGTTTACTGGTTTGGGACATATATACTCTAGTTTTACTTTTTTTTGGTAAATATCCTTGCTTTTGCTACATGCTCCCATAATAAAGTTTATATGTTATAAAGATCTTTGCTTTCCTGCTGAACAATGCTTTAGCTTTACTTTTATTTTACCTTATAAATTGTCTTACACAGTAAATTGCTTTTTGGATTAACCTACATTTGTTAGTTTCTTCCTTTATCATTCGTTTTTGCATCTCAGACCTTCTTTCTAGCATCATTTTTCTTCTTATTGAAGTATATCTTTTAGAAATCCCTTTAGTGACGGACTTTTAGTGATAAGCACTCTTATTCATTTATTCATTCAAATTAGCACATATTGTGTGCTAGGCATAAAGTAATATATATATATATATAAAAATCTCTGCTTTCATGAAGCATGATTCTAGGAAGGGAGATAGGCAATACACAAAATAAAATGTAAAATATATAGTATGTAGTATGTTACATAATTTTTAGCAGAAAGAATAAAGCAGACAAATGTGATATGAGATTTTAGATAGGGTAATCAAGAAAGGTTTATGGGGCAATGACTTCTGAATCAAGACCAGGAAGAATTGAGAGAGATGTAGGTTTCTAATGAAAAAGCATTGCAAACAAGTGGAACAGATACTCTAAAAAGGTCTGGCAAGTTCAAGATATGGCAAGGAAGTTAGCAAGGTTACAGCAGAGAGAGGATTTGGCAATTAGTAGATGTGCCCAGAGATATAATGTATACCCGGACGATACATGGCCTGGTAGGTCATGCTTCATAGTGAGATGGAAGGCTGTTAGAGGGTTTTTCATAGAAAATTGATATTATCTAACTTATGTCTTAGCAAGCTCACTCTGGTTGCTATAGATTATAGATTGGAGGGGATCAAGAATAGAAGCAGTTAATGGGCTATTGTCATGTCAGTGAGAGATGATGGTGGCTTGTAGTAGAGTGCTGGCAGTAAGGATGGTGAGACATGTTACAGTCTAAGTATTTTTTGGAAGACAAAGCTAAATAGTATAGGCCAATGGCTCTGATGCAAGCTGTGAGAAAAAGAAGTCAAGGATGGTATAAGGTTTTAGGGCTGAGCAACTAGCAGGGGAGATTAGCCATTAACTAACATGGAGACAAATATAAGAGCTGCTAATTTTGGAAGGATTATCAGAAGCTTAATTTTCTACAATTTAAATTTGAGATACCTACAACTATATAGTATATAAAGTATGATAGCTTTTTAAATGTAATAATATCTTATTTCCATCCTTATTCTTACAATACAGTTTTGCTTGCTGTGTCACTCTATCTGACATTTAATTTTTCTTAGCACTTTAAAGAGTGATTCCACTGATTTCAGACTTCCACTGTCATGGCTGACAAATCAGTCTTCAAATTAATCATCATCTGTTTACAGGTAATCAGTCTTTTCTCTACCTGTTTTCAAGAGCTCTTTGTCTTTTCACTTTACTTAGTTGTCATCTTGCAGCTTAGGCTGGTATTGAGCATTCTTCTGTTACTGTAATTTTTTCTTTTGTTGTAATTATTCAGGAATTTACCTTTGTCCTTAATTTCATTAACTTGGAAAGAGATGAGGGTTTTATTTGTTTGCTTTTTTGTTTATTTGTTCTGCTTGGACCTAGTTGAGCCCTCTCAATCATATGCCTTTCTCTCAAAAACATTACCAATACTAATCTTTAAAAATAAAACTAAATTCATATTGCAGTTCATAATCCTAGAAAGAGAATTACTTTGCTAATATGTGAAGTGTCCATATTATAAAATTTGACTAGTCTAGAGACATTACAGCAGGAATGAATAGCTCCCAGTTTTATCATAGTGAGTAGGGACATGATATCAGCTCTAAAGTTGATAGGATTACTAAATAGCTGGAAATATTTTCTAAACAGTGGAAACAATGAGTTTAGTGGCTGTCAAGTTTAAGATGTGAACTGTAGAAATGAGTTTATTCTCAGAAATTCCCAGCAATTATTTTTCCCATATTGTTTCCCCAGCCTTCTCCTACTTTATTTTATTTTTTATTAGCTAATGTTGGAACTTTTAGCCTCTAGATCGCTTTTTCTGTCCATATCTCTGTTATGCCTTTGTTGTATGTTCTTGGAATATAATTTGACCCATTTTCCAACTCATTTGCAAAAACCAAAAACTCATTCATTCTGCTATTCATGTATTTATGTCTTTATTTTATAATCCTAGAAGTTATTTCTATCTCTGTTGGTATTTTTCATAAATGTCTTTTTAAATTTGATCCCACATTTTCTAGCAATTTATATGTGTTAGCTTATCTCTCTTGGACATTAAGTATTCTCATTTTAAACTATAATTCTGAATATTCCTTTCACTTTGTTTCTTTGGTTATGAGGTGTTTTCTTTTTTTCATTTATTAAGCTTGTTATATCTTTTTAATTGGGCTGTCTTTCCTCAATTGCTTGGCAGTACTTGATTTTGTATTCATCTTTGAAATTGAGATTTCTTGCTAGAGTATTTGATATATTATTCAAATTTGTCTGCTAGTATGAAGATAAATGCTAAATTCAATGGTACACCAGACCTACAGGTATAAACTCAAGTTTTGGGCAAACCATGACAGATCGTCACCCAATCATTAGTCTCTAGGCTGGTATAGCCAGCCTGGACCAGGGGAAGGAGCTGCTGCTGTTAGAGCTTGCTCTCTGAATTGCTTCCAATAAGAAGGAAAGATAGCTAATATGTGCCACTAAATGGGTATATTGACATTTGATCTCCACACACTGTTTCACTAGCCATCTGATACACTCCCTATTTCTCTGTCTCAGGTTCTCCACTTGTTTTCCCTGTTCTTGCTATTCTCCCACCCCACACATACAGAGGACAGAACCACTCTTGGGAGAGGGAAGGTCTAGTGCTTAACTGTTCTTGCTCAGGTACCTCAGATAAGGACCTTGCCATTTCTTCCTGAGTTTTATCCTGCGTGCTTGTTGCTCCTTCAGTGCATACTCTGGACTGAGGTTTTCTTTTTCAATCTTACCTACTTTCAGTCTCTCAAATTTTTCATGGTCTCTAGTCTATGATGTATTCTGTTTTATTTTTATGAGTAGCTATTCAATAATTTTAAAAATAAATATATTTTTTTCTTTTACTTTCTAGAGTTTACATCTTAAATCTGGCAGTTACTAAATTCATTGTTACTATTGTTTAGGAGATATTTCCAGCTATTTAGTAACCCTATCAATTTTAGAGTTGATATCATGTCCCTACTCACTATGATAGAATTGGAAGCTATTTATTTCTGCTATCATGTCTCTGGATTAGTAGAATTTTATGACATATACACTTCATGCAATTAGCAGAGGAATCCTTTTCTAGGATATTGAACTGAAATATGAATTTAGTTTTATTTTTAAGAATTAATGTTAGTAAACCAAGTGTAGATTTGTTGTATAGGTCTATTTATTGAATATTTGCCGGAAAAATGTGCTGCTTTGTATTGAGTTCACCTTAAAAATGGTTTTTTATATGGTTACTATCTCATTAACTTCACAAGTTCTATTTAAGTGATTAAGATCACTATTCTATTTAAGAGATTATTAAGAGATTATTAAGAGTTCTATTTAAGAGATTAAGTAGAGATATTGAAGTTTGCCTAATTTTTGTTAACTGAAATTGAATATAATTAGAAAAAGGAAGCCTACTATATTTGTAAAAGATTTGGAAGGAAAACTACCAACTTGTAACTTTAATGTGATATAAACTATATTTCACAGAGATTATTTGTATTCTAAAGTATTTTTGACTTTGACAACTTTAAAATTGCATTCAGTGCTAGGCAGAAAAATGGTGTTACATAAAATCATAACATCAGTGTAGTATATGAAGTAGAGATTATAGTTGTACTCTTAGCCATTTTATTTCACCATAAATGAAATTCATTGTTCAGTGTGGCCTCCTGAACTGTGTTTTCCAGTCAAGTTATTTTGTGAAGATTAAATTAAATTCATTGCAGGGTACATGCTTTCAGAGACTTGTAACAATTCCTATCTGTTTGGACTCTAAGATGATTTTTTATTTTTAGTGTGGTAAAAAGTTCAAAAAGACAGTTTTCCATCTCATTGCACCTTTTCAGAAAAGTTCTCATACCTCAACCATAAGGTTTTATTTAATACAAATTGAAGTGAACCTATGTCAGTAAGAAATAATGAAAACACACCTTCAAGGTCTGCTTTGCTTTTTTAGAGTAGGAAAATAAAGTGTACTTCCAAGATTACTGAGAGTATGCAAAACTTTGGCAGAATTTGAGTAACTTGTATATTTAGAATATATGAATCCTGAAAAACTGAGTGCTGTAAATTTTTGGTTTTGTAGACAGTATTTCTTCCACTCCACCATGTACATGCCTTAAGTGAATATGTTAATGTTACATGGCAAAAGGAGTTTATAGATAGAATTAAAGGTTACTATTCATCTGTGCATAAAATAGGGTGATTAATCTAGACCACTCATGTGGTCCCTATTTAATCACAAAGACCCTGAAAATCAGAAGAGTCAGAGAGAGAGATACAGTGGAAGAGGGAGAGAGAGATTCAAAGTGTGAGAGAGACTTTACTTTCCCTTTATTTTATTTGTTGTTGCTGTGATTGCCACTGGGTTTTTCTTCATAAATTCTTTGCCTAGGCTGATATATCAGAAGAGTTTTTCCAACATTTTCTTCTAGAATTCTTATGGTTTCATGCCTTACATTTAAGTCCTTTATACATCTTGAATTAATTTGTTTTAGTGACGAGAGATATGGATCCTGTTTCATTCTGCATATGGCTATCCAATTTTCCCAGCACCATTTATTGAATAGGGATTCTTTTGCTCAGTATATACTGTTGTCTGCCTTGTGAAAGATCAGTTGACTGTATGTGTAACATAAATTCAAACTAAGATGATTTTCTTTTAGCTTGTTTTGTGAGGGTAGGCTACTTCAGTGTTTAAGTGTCATATTAGGTCTGTTTTATTCTAGTTAGGGTACCAGCTGTACTTTAGAATATCTAAAGATTGTACCTGATAATCAGAAAGATTCTGGTGTTATTTTTTACTTTTACTACATAACAAACTTCCCTACAATTTGGTGGCATATGTGTTTATTACTTATATGTCTAAGAAAAGCTAGGAAGCTAGGGGTTCTATGAGAAGACTCAATTGATCTTGGCTGGGCTTGCGCAGATGTCTGGGAGTCAGATGGCTGTTGGCTGATGGAGGCTGGCCATTGCTGAGGCAACTGGGACAACTTAAATCTACTCCATGTAGCTCTCATTTTCTAGCAGGTTAACCTGGGTGTGCTCCGTTGTTGGCAAGGGTGGAAAAAAACAAGCTATGTTGTGCATGTCCACCCATTTTAAGCCTCTACACTCTGTATTCAAAATTATCATTGGTCTAGTAAGTCATTTTCATGAACCTACAATCAAGATTGATTCTATGCTTGATCTTCATTATTTCTGATTTTCTCTTCTTATCGCCTGACTTTCTTAATCTCTATTGCATTTCAGTCACTTTGTGTTTTCTCAAAAATGCCAGATTGTTAGGAAAAGGCCATATCAAACAGCAATTCCCTTGTGGACTTGTTGTAAGTATAATGTGGAAAACCTGATTAAAATAACATTGTTCAAATGATCATTATGTAGAGCTATCTCCTAATTTAGAAGATAAAACAGATAATTATTTTTATGGAAAATTGCTTCCAAAATTATAATTTTCTAAATGCATTTTTCTAAATGCAAAATATGAATAACAAACTATACAGAAACATAAATTATGTAATATTTATTTCCTTCCTTTTGTAATTAAGTATAGCAAACATTGTAAAATTTAAACTCTAAAAAGAGCTAGTTATTAAAACATGTTGTTATATTTAATTGTCAGAGATACTCAAGATTTTCTAAAGTAAGTGTTTCCTACCAAATAACATCTATTTTGTCAAGGATAAATGGTAAAGACTTAAAAAATATTAAATAGAAGGAAGAAAAATAAAATTAAACCGTCCATGGTTCAGTTACCACACTACTTTGTGGAGTTGTCATAAATACAAAATGGAAGAGCTGATTAAAAGAACACATTGTATTTGGTATTTGGTGAACATTTTAGTAGAAGGCGAACATAATTAGTAATGGAATTAACAATATATAGCTTCTTTCTCAAATTACCAACAACTGAGTTTCATTTGTCTTTTACGTCATAAAATTACTGTGCTTCTAAATTTGAGGCCAAAAAATTTTTCTCTTATGAGTCTACAAAAAATATATTATGGTTACTCATGCTGCGTATTTTGAAATTTCAGACATGATAGCAAGGTATTGTTCACATTTTTAAAATACTGTTTCTTTAGTTATTTAACTTTTATTAGTAAAATCTAATAAATATTTACTTATTTAGCAGTTGTACACTGCCTCCTTAGAAAAAGAAATTACAGTGGGTGATAAAATTAAGCATATTACATCTTATAATAACTAAAAATTAAATACAACAAAATTATTTAGGAGAGATAGAGGAAACAGATATTGGCAGCCATATCTGATACATGTTAATTACTTAAGATGACATTGGATTTGTTTGACAAAAAACAAGTACCAAGAGAAAACTTATTAAATACTTCTTATTTTTTGGATAAAAGCAAGCATGAAAATTCTTCAGAAGATGTGATTCATTAATTTTTAATTAAAAAGTTATTTCATCTTCATATTAAAACTCTTTAATTTTATGAATCCTTTATTGGATGAAAAAATTAAAATTACTCAAATGTCCTATGAGTTGTCATGCTCAGGCCTGCAAATACAAAATAGTCTCATGAATGAAATCATAATCATATTCTGCACACAGACAATGGAGGATCATTTTATAAATCTTTGCTTACTCATCAGTAAGACTTTTATTTTGAATAATATTTAGCAACAAAGGAATTTTGTATTTATTATTCCATATTGTATTTTATTTTAAATGTTTAATATAAATCTTTGGAAATGATATGCTTCTCAACATTTGACTGCTACACTCAGTCTGAGACTTAATTTTGGAAGCATATGACTTCTTTTAAAAAAATCCTTTCCTCTCTTTCCCATGATCAAATCAACAAAAGTAATGCAAGACAAAGATGGTGAAGAGTACAATTCAACAAGAAGACAACAATTCTAAATATTTATGCACCTAATTTAGGTGTACCCAGATTCATAAAGCAAATCCTACTTGATCTAAACAAAATGATACACAGCAGCACCGTAATAGCTGGGGATTTGAACACTCCTCTGACAGAACAGGACAGATCCTCCAAAGAGAAAATAAACAAACAATGGACTTAAACAAATGGGCCTGATTGACATTTATAGAACATTCTACCCCAAAACCACTGAATATACATTTTTGTCATCAGCTCACGGGACATTCTCTAAGATTGACCATATCCTAGACCACAAAGCATGTCTCAACAAATTTAAAAACAATAGAAATTATACCATGCATCTTCTCAGACCACAGTGGAATAAAATTAGAAATCAACTCCAACAGAAACTCTCATGTCTACACAAAGTAATGAAAACTAAACAAGCTTCTGCTGAATGATTATTGTGTTAAAGAGGAAATTAAGATGGAAATCAAAATCTTAACCATTTTTATTGCCCATTTATTAAATATTTAGAGTGCTACAATGTCTTTCCACATATTTTCTTTGACAAATGGAATATCCTAGTTACTTCATATATTCCTAAAACGAAAAAGTCTGAAGTTTTTAATTATTCAGGTTCTCTGACTCTACTGGTCAGTTTTCTCTAGGCTTTGCTTTGCTGTGGTAACAAAAAAACCCCATAATCTTAGTGGTTAGAACAGTAAAAATTTATTCTTACTCACAGATCAGTTTTTAGTTTGTTGAAGTTCTTCTCCATATATCTTTATTTTAGGACTTAGCCCCTAATTTATGCCAGTCTATCTTAATAGAGGGAAAATGTGCAAAATCTCAGAAGAGGAATAAATCACTTTTATACTTTTTTTTTTGTAAGCTATAGCAAATCACATGTCCAAATTTACCACTTACGGTGTGGGAAAATATAAACCTCCTACTGAGATGCACTGTAAATCACATAGCAAAAGTCAGGAATCTACAAATCTCTCATAGGAAGGACAGTGAATAATTAGGTATAATAATACTAATGTATCTTGAGCAGCCTCAAAACATGTTCTGTCTTTCTCAGTATATCGCTTACAGGGCAGTTCCTAGAATTGAACCTTATACAAGGAGTGTTCTGAGGAGTTCTGATTAGAATGTGCTTATTATTGTTTTTATCTAGATTCTACAATTTTAATTCAATCCAAAATTGTAACACCTTTTCAGCAATCATATTGAATAATCTATCTTATTGATCATGGTCCTCAGGATAATTTTTTAATTCTTAAAAAATCTCTGCATTATGTATTATGTAATTATATTAAAGCCATATCCTCCATTTGCACATAAATATAACATATCAGCTGAGGCTTATAATAGACTATGAGCATTTATAATATTAAAACTAAATTTGAGACTATGGCAGGGCCCTGCGTAGTCATACTGTATGGAGAATGTTCTAGTGCCCCTTGGTCTGGGTGCAGCTATGACTAAGATGCAAAGGAAAAGAGAAATCAAGATAGGTCCAAATGCTTTTCCAATGCCATGTCCTTGGACCCTAGTGAATGAGACTCTATGGAATTTAGATTCTGTCCATTATCAAATGACACATACTTTCTCTTGTGGGGAGGAACAAGGGAGAAGGTAGAAAGAAAAGCCAGAAACATTTCTTACTGTTTTGGTAAAAATGTTCTCATTAACTTTTTAACATACATATGCTTTTAATTACTTCCACCTTTTTCTTGTATAATTGTTTCTTTGGTCTTAAATGCAGGACTTAAAATTACCCTTGCTGTATTTCTTTTGTTACAGCTCACATCTCTAGTGTGTAAAGATTATTTTGGGTGCTAATTTCTTATCCAACGTATTCTCTCTCTCTCTAGCCTTGTATCCTTTCACCTCCATAAGAACAATTATTTATGGTATATTTCCTTTGTATTAGGCACTATGCTGAGTATGGCAGTTAGAATAATGAGCAAAATTTATACAGTTGCTGACCTAATTTATCTTATAGTCTGAAGTGGGAGATCATGGTATATATATCACACAAAAATTTTGTAATTGCAAACTGAAGTAAATGCTACTAATAAAAAATAAATTATGCCTGGAGAGTATATAAGGGGGAATCTCTTCTAGTCTTGATGTTAGGGTGGGCTAACCCGAGTAAGTGCCATTTGAGCTAAGGTCTGTAAAAATTTTCTCTGTGTGTGTATATGTGTGTATGTGTGTGGTGTGTTGTGGAAGTTAGAACTGAAGAGTGATCCCGGTACAGGCCCTATTATGTTCTGTGATTCTGAGCATGGCACATTCAAAGAAGTGAGAAAAGGCAAGTGTGGCTAAGATAGGGAGAATGTGGCAAAGTGGCACAAGATGAGTGCAGAGAAGTGTGTGGGCTGGACCAAATCATGCAGACCTTGAAGACTATACTAAGGATGTTTAAGCTTAATCAATACGCAATGAAAAATACGACTTTGGTATCATCATCTTAGAGATACAAAGTTTTAAGCACAATCATGTCAAGAAAATTAATGGAAATATCCATATAAAATACAAATTGATGCTGATAAGTAACCTACAAACATTTGCATAATATCATATGGAATGAATTCCTTTTTCTGATATGCATGGTCATGAATTCATTCCAAGGGGCTGGAGCTTAAAGAGGGAGTGCCTCTGTCTAGAATGCCAGAAATGTCTCTATTAGGGGGGCAAGACCCCAAATCAATTTTGAAGCCATGTTCACTAAGCCAAAAAAGCAGAGATCAAATGGGTCTAAAGAAATATTAGTTCCCATGGGTATTAAAAACAACAACAACAACAACAAGAACAAAAAAACTGAGGTTCAAGAGTGAGGGCTGACGGTTGAGTATAAGCTGGCTTTGTCTGAGTGATTGCCTGCAATAGGTATGTTTTTGTCTGGGTTAATTTTTATGTGAGAGATACAGCATGGTATAGTGGGAAGCCAGATGTCACATAAGTACATTCAGATAAAAAATTTCTACCTTTTGTGCATTGATGTAATGAAAGACGTTATTAAATGCCTTGGTAAAGTCTGGAGAGACTATATTTATGGCACATTATTCCACAAAGTAGCAAACTGAGCAGCACTGATCTACTGTTTATAAAATCTATTCTGTTCCAATTTAAAAAAAATAAAAATTACTTTAAACCATTTCTGTCTCTTCACACCTCTCACATTCTTTATATTTTTTCATAGATCACAGTAATGCTTTCATAATCTAAATTTCAAGTTGCCTCACATTTCTGGGGCTATAATTCATCCAAAGCAGTAGGCTTGAATTTATTAAATTTGGATTTCTGAGAATATAGGTGCCTTCCTATTTAGATTTCTATTTTTTTATTATCAACATTTTCCTTCCTTTTTCAATTATTCAAAATATATCAAGTAGAGATAACAATGCCAGTTTAGAATTGGAGTGGAGAGCTCTATTGGAGAGCCAATTTAGAGTGGAGAGCTCTGCTATTTCTAAGTGGTAATATATAATCAACAAATCACTGGATTTAAATAATGTATCTATCTTTCCTAGGTATTTTTTAATTGTTTTAATTGCAAATACATCTTAAAACATTTTTTTGAAGGAACAACTCATTTGAGACTAAACCTTCCTGATTTAATTCTTTTGGATGGGAGAGACTATATAAGATTATTCATCCAAAAGGCCTTTGAGAATGAAAGGGGCTCTATTAGTTATGTCCAGATAACAGGCATAAAATAAGACTGTCCTGGCCAAACTGGGCCATTTAATCACCCTACTTGTAGCTTCTATATTTGTCCTTGGTTATGTGCCATCTCTCATAGAGTTTGGGCTGAAATCCAGTAAACTAAGTAATAGAAACATGTTGAATGGATTAACAAATTTAAATATATTGCTGCCCAACCAGGTTTTTTGCCCACTGAACAAGAGGAAGCTAAGAGGAATTTTTCAAATCTGTCTCCCTGAGAATTTGGGGGCCAACATTTTTAAAGGTATTTTGATGGACAAAGGGCTAAGGAATTGTGTCTGTTGATTAGTTGGGGATGGACTCAGAGGATTGGGAAGCAGAAATTGTCTTCTTGTGCTGATAGTTTCTGGGTAGAGGGTGAGATGATCTGTTGAATCATTTCCTGCATATGGTCACTGGTCCTGTTAGCATCAGTTGGCCCCTACAAATGCAGAGCCTGAAAAATTTGTCAAATACCAGTCTTATGTTCTACAATAGCAATGTTATCTTTAGAAGCAATTAGGGAAGTTACAATCTTATGCCAGTCAGTGATACATGACTCCTAAGCAGTAAGCAATTATATGAAGACAAGCAATGAAACAATGGCTGGTTAACTTTTAGCTGTGCCTGTACTTCTGTAGGAATCAGACTTCTACCACAGTTCTTGCTTTATGGCCCTACACTACTTTAATATAAGCAGTTTCAAATATACGCACAAACTTTAATTTAAAATCCTTCTTTTTGGTTTTAAATCACTTCTTGTTTTGTAGCTTATCTTTGTATGTAAAGTGACTGGTCTCTTGTTTTTTAGAATCCAAGTTGCAAGAAGGTTAGAGTAACATGTTTGAATCGACTGCTTATCACCTACCTATATGCTACACTACATTGATAACTATATGCTGGCCATTATTTCACACTTGGGGTAGATGGAAGGGTCTTACACTTTTCTTGTGTTAAGATTTATGTCCAAAAATATAACGTAGATTATTATATTCTGAAGGTCAAATTTGAGAGAGCATTAGCAAGATTTAATCAGGAAGCTTTGAATATCAGAGAAAGGAGGTATATTAACATTTATGCAAAAATTAGAATTCATTATTCCTCTTTTTTAGCCGTATAATTTTAGGAATCGTATCTTTTCATCATCTGATAATCATAGCTAAGGAAATTAAAATATTTTACAAGAAATTGAAGAGTTCTTGAATGACTTATTATGTTTTTTGTCTTGATGCATTTTTTTGTTTTCAATTTGGAATACTGGGATTTAATGCGAAATAATTTTCAAATAGGAGAGAGGCAATAGCTCTGATTTTCTTTTCCATTGCTGTTATAAATTAAGATTTTCTCTCTATACTTTTCCCCCTTGAAGTGTTTTAGTTACACACACCTCATAATTGAAGTAAGCGTGCATATTTGCTAATGGTATGCGCATCTATAAGGCAAATGGGACTCCTTTCCATAGAGAGAAAGCTTCCTGTTAGGCCAAAAGCTCTCATTCTTTTAGCTGTCCCCATTCACATTCTCCTGTCCCTTCTGTTATCAGCTATTGGTTGTGTGGGCAGAACAGATCTGAATATAATATTCCCATAAAGATTAATCACTAAGGAATAGCATAGAATGTGCCTTATCTCAAAAGACAAATGTGTTAATCCTACTCTATAACAAGGGAAAAGATAAATCTGACAGAATGAAAATATGGGAAAATGAGTCATTTTGCTTCTGTGGAGTTAAAAGATCTTTGGAAATGTATGTTTCTTTCAAAATAAGAAAAAGGAAAGAAATCCTGCCACCTATAAAAGTGTTGTTAGACATTAACTATACTGAACACTAATTTAAATATGTCTTTAAAATGTCCAAAAATTGAAGGTAGACCTTTTTCCTATTCCTTTCCAAAAACTCAAGGACAATGAGCTGGCAAAGATTATTTTTTTTTCTTTTCCCAGTCTAATTAGGCTCTGTCATAGTGACTAATCTATACTTTGGCTATGTATTTTTTTATTTAAACTGTGTTTGCCTAAATGGAACTTAAAATAGCCACACTTATGAGGTAAGCACTTAATTCACTTAATAGTAAATCAACAAAAATAGCAGTGGTTGAAAACTATTGCTAAGTGATCTGAAATACTTAATAGAAGTTCCAGGAAGATAGAAGCCTCAGGGCACTATGTAGATTACAAGGAAAAAAGACCATCATTTCCATTTCTTTAAAAAGAGATTTATCTTGTTCTTTTTTAATTAAAGGACAAAAATTCTCTCTTTCTATCACTTCCCCACTGACTATGGTAGGCAGAATAATGGCCCCCCCAAAGATAGCCATGTCCTGATCCTCAGAACCTGTAAATATGTTTGTTAGGTTACATGGTATATTGGTTGTCTAGGGCTGTTGTAACTAACTACCACACACTGAGTGGCCTACATCAACAGAAATATATTGTCTCACAGTTCTGGAGTCAGGAAGTCCACAATCAAGGTGTGGTTAGGTTAGGACCTTGTTCTCTCTGAAACCTGTAGGGCAGAATCCTTCATTGCTTCTTTTAGCATACATATGGTGTTTGCTGGTTGTCCTTGGTGTTTTTCGGCTTGTAGATGTGTCACTCCAATTTCTGCCTCTATTGTCACATGGCTGTCTTCTCTCTGTGTCTGTGTCTTCCTTTTTCTGCGTCTTCTTTTATTAATAGAGCACCAGTCATACTGAATTAAGGGTCCACCCTACCCCACCATAAACTCATCTTAACTACTTACATCTGCAGCAACCCTATTTCCAAATAAGGTCACATTCTGAAGTACTGTGAGTTAGAACTTCAAGGTATCCTTTTGTAGGGCACAATTCAATCCATAATACAGGGCAAGCGATAATTAAGGTTGCAAGTTGCTAATCAGTTGGCTATGAGATGGGAAGATTATCTTGGACTATTGAAGTGGGTTCAGTGTAATCACACGGGTCCTTAGAAGTGAAAGGAAAGCAAGAGAGTCAGAGCCAGAGTGACACATTATAAGAAACACTCAACCTGCCATTGCTGGTTTTGAACATTGAAGGGGGAAATGAGCCCAGGCATATGGGTGATCTCTAGAAACTGGAAAAGGCAAGAAAATAGATTCTCTCCTAAGGCCTCCAGAAAGGAATACAGTCCTGCTGAGACCCCAATTTTAGTCCAGTAAGACCCATTTTGATTTCTTACCTCCAGAGCTGTAAGATAACAACTTTCTGTTGTTTTAAGCCACTACATTTGTGGTAGTTTGTTACAGTAGCAATAGGAAACTAATGTACTGACCTTGCTAATAGGTATACACAGAGACAGTGAAGATCTGGCTTAGAGTGTTTTCCTTTTCAATATGACCTTATTTAGATGCTTAGTATTATATTTTCTTTCAAATTCTCTTCTGTTTCCATTCCTAACTTAGTAACCACAGAATTGTTGACTTGCAGAATTGGAAGGAACTATAAAAACTATATAGTTCAATCCACTGTTTCAAGCTTGTGTCCTCTCTCCATAATTCTTGAGAGGTTATCATATTTCAACATGTGTACTGTAAAACTGAAATTTACCTCCTCCTGAGGAATACATGTATCCAGATAAGATCTTGCCTTGGCTCATTTACTTAAGAGGGTAGAAGTACTTACAGCACCTTGGTTCATTTATTCCAAAACATTTGTTAAACATAAACCTAGAGCTAGGTTCTAAGAAGGGTGTGAAGTATGGGATGGCTATGTAAAACCCAAACCATAGTTCCTGTCCTTGAGCTCTTAGTCCAGTGGGAGAATCTGAACTTCAGCAGCTAGGACTCTATTGTCATGCATTTACTAAATGTGAAGAAAGGTTTAGAAGTAATAAGTTCTATTTAGATACGTGAAAATCAATAGATGAAAATGAAAGTGTCAAATAATTAGTATGTTTGAGGGATAGCAAGCAATAAAATGTGGTAGGTGGTGGTGAGAGTGGCAGAAGATGAGACTATAGCTATGTTGGATTAAATCGTGAATGATTTTTGTGTGTCATCAGAGGCTATAAATGAGGAAGTGACTCAATCAGATTCATACTTAAAAAAACTTATGCTAGTGTTGAGAATGGATTAGAAAGAGGAACAGTAGAAGCAGATTGACTAGTTAGGAGGCTCTTACAATAGTTCAGTTGTCTATAATTCCTAGAGTCTCTGGCATCTCTAAACTCTCTGGCTTATTATATAGGTAGATAAACGAATCTAGCATCCTTCCTAGGGGTTCACCTTTAGACTCCAGCTGACGCAAACAAGTATTTTGCTGGGCATCTTAAATATTTTTATGTTTCCTTATGAGTACCTGGTTTTTCTAGTTTTATGTGAATTGCCCAAATATTGACTACTGGAAATTGCTAAATCCTCCAATGTTCTTTTCCATGTATATTGAAAAATCCAGCCTCTTTCTCCCTGACCAGGCCATATTGCTGAAGATTCTTAATGGCTTACATTCCTCCTGACCACCTCTTGTTTTAATTTTTTTTTTCTATTCAGTCCTTTACTTCTCACCACCTATATACTTTTTTCTTCCCTCTACTCCATTAATCTAAAACATACGATTCAACTCTTTTCCCTTAGTTTCCTCAAAGTACCATACACAGCAGACTTTACTAAAGGTCTAAAGGTAGATGGTAAAGAAGGAAGATTATTTCGGAGAATAGTGACAATATTGACCTTTTTTCAAGCCCTGTGCTGTGGGAAAGCAGCGAAGGTTAAGAAATCCCCCACTTTTTTGTGTAAAGGCCAGTCTCCATCCTTTCTCATGACTTCCGTAAGAGTTGTGGATGGCATTTGTTTATCTGCCTCTATAAAGCTTCAGGCCCCCTTTCTTTTCTTTGAGACTTTCCTTACTAATGACACTTCTCTGCAAAAGCCTGAATAAGATATCTCCTTATTTATCCAGTGCATTTTGTCTTTCTCATGAGCAAATAATTTAAAAGTAAATACTATATATCCTTTTTTTCCTAAAAGTCTTTTCAGGTGCCTTCCCTGGCACATTTATTGTCCCCAACTTCCTGCTGTTTTGCTAAATTCTTTTATTTTTCCCATCTAAAATTTCCCCGTCATTTTAATTTATTGGGTTCTTCATTCCTTTCATGTCTGGAATGACAGGGCAAAATAAAACCAAATGTTTATAATTTTCTAATATAGTCCTTTTTCTCCCCCACCTCCCCTTTCTTTTTTCTTTCCACTTTTCTTGCAAATCACCCATAGGGCCCCTCTTTTCACATAAATGGCCTTTTAAGATGCTTTGATAAACAAAAGTCATTCTTTCCCAAAATATCTGCACTACCTCTTAATATGCCATTTTTATTTTCATTAAAAGACTAAAGCCAAGTAATTTAGAACTCCTATAGCCTAGACTTACACTTTCAAATTATGTATGAAAATAACCATAACTTTCGTTAAAATTATTTAATATTTTATAATTTATCTCATTTAGCAACATTTACCAACAACTTTGTAAGGTAGATATTTTCTTCATAGAAGGTAACTAAATATCAGAGAAGTTAAGTGTCTTGCTCTTAATTTTATATAGTAAATTGGTGCTAGTGTCAGACAAATGATATAGTCACAAATTTTAACCTTACAACTTATTCAAGTTATTGACTTCTATCTTCAACTCTATTAAATATGTACAAGAAAATGACAAAGAAAACATACACTATACAAAAACAGTGTGAACTCACTGATCTTTAATAATGCATGAAAACATTTGTTTTTTTGAGCTAGGGGAGGTTTTAGTCTGTTTGTATATCAGATGTTGTTAATATTAATCAGAAGGAGATCTATTGTTTTTGTTAGGGATATATATTAAGTTTAGGAATAAAAATAGAAAGTGTTAATTCACTGAATTCTAGAAGGCATCAAGTGACCTAAAGAATATTTCAAGGACTTTGCAAAGTGTTTACTTTCTTGTGACCACAGACCTGAGTTAAGCCCTTATTGCACTTGAGATTCAATCTCATATAACAGAGCATTCACCTAATTGCCAACCACGGCACCTCATCCTAATGTTCGTGATAATAAAATGAGAAAATGCATTTGTGGTTGAAGTAAGCTTAATTAAAAGAGCTGCTCATGATCTAATTAACTTCACGTCGGGGGAAGGTCTGAGAGGAGTTTGCAAAGGGTTTTGGTTATAAAGAAAAGATGAAATGATGAGATAATAAAGAGATGGACTTGAATTGTAAATAAGAGGGACAGTACCAAGTTTTCAACTTCATGAACACTACAGGTAATATGATTACAGTCAGTGCCAATTAAAAAAAATCTGTGAATTCATGTTTTCTCATATCTTTCACCTGGTGTTTTTATTGCTTAGAGGAAAGTCTAGGGGCCTTGAAATAGTAGGGTGCATTCTTGTAGTGTCTTATAAATGATTGGTATTTCGAGTACAGTCTACAGTTGTAGTTTTCTGCCTTATCCTTATTTCCCTGCCACTTGCTGATAGCAAGGAGGATAGGATAATAGAAGAGGGAGGCAATGTGCTGAGCACATAGAAATTTAACCAGATGTATGTGAAATATTCTTTAATGTTTTAAACTTTTTTTCTGGTGGCCTGAAATCATTTCTCTTCCATTGAAATTAAAAGAAAGAATATAAAGGCCATTCTCACTGGAGTTAAGTGATAT
>CM052454.1:9194547-9223112 GCA_028533085.1 Varecia variegata | reverse complement strand
TGGGAGGGACATGGGCAATATATCTATGCAGAACTTTTGTACCCCCATAATAAGCTGAAATAAAAAAAAATTAAAAAAAAAATAAAATAAAAAAAAAAAAGAAAGAATATAGAAATAGTGGAAATACTCCTGTGCTTCTTGGAATGCTAAGAGGGGACAAGGAATTGAAGGAGTTCATGCTAAAAGAAACTAATTTGTCCTTGAAGTAGCAGGCAAAATCATTTGCTAAAAGTACAAGGAATTGGGATAGTCTATTAAGCAAGACAATCTTCTTTCAGAATTTTTATAATTTTTATTTAATAGTTTCTCAATAATCAATCATTATAATATGCCAAGGAAGAACATGCCATTGAGTGATTAATTCGTGTCCTTCAACAAGTGGGAAGATTTGAAATGAGAAATTTTGTGAGGGACAGGAATGAAACAGACAGTGAAAACAACAAACAGAGGGAGAGAAGAAAACGAAGAAGAGAGAAACAGGAAAAAAAGAATTCTGATTAGAAACTATCAGAAAGACACTCACTCAGTCAATGTTGGTTGGTCCAACAGGAAGTAGAAAATACAAATTTGAAGGGCCAATCTGTGTCGTGATGCCGGTTTTTCATCATTCGTGTGTCCTACGCAGGTGTCATGCATATTTATATTATCTCTTTAGAGCATCTCTCCTCAGGCTCTCTTTCCTAAGACTTTTAGCCAGGGACGTTTTATCTTTCAAAACCAAAGAGCATGGAATAAAGATAGGAGCCTACAAAAATAACATGAATTTTATGCATCTTTCATAGAGGATCATATTCTATGATAAGAGTATAAACTTAGAGCTTTTGATTAGTCTGCAGTATATTCAGGAAGCCTAGTAAATAAACTTAATATGAAGGTTTAGTTTATTTCTTTGAGAAAATATTGGTCAAATTTAGATATTCAGTCAGTTGACAGTGTATTATTGAGAACAGATATTTTATAAGCATGTCAAATAAAGTTGAAGAGAAGAAATGAAGGCAGTATAAAGTATATCTTTTTTTTTCCTTAAGGAAATGGGCAATTTATACTATTAGGGATAAGAAAATGCAGGATGTCTGTGGAAAACAGGCCTATGTCAGTGTAAATAAAGATAACTCAGTTGCAGAACAGATATTGGTAAATCCTTACTATAGAAAATAATACTAGAACATGCAATGTGAGCACAATTTTCACCCTTTGAACTATTGGGTTGCTTTATATGAAACAGTAATTCAGGCAAAATGTTTTTTAGGGTTTTATATATTAGACTGAAGTTACAAGTGTATTGTTGGGGGCATGCTTAAATTACTAACAGGGTTTACTATTCTCTGCTAGATTTTAAAATATTGTGTATCTGAGAATACATAGGTAAAGATGCCTACTTATTAGGTACTTATTAGATGAATGAAGGTAATAGAAGTGAAAAAGTATGTTCTCTCCCCCCAAACTTGCCACAAACAAAAAGACTTTTTTGAAGTTTGAAGATAAACAGAAACGTTTTTTAACTTTTTTTTTTTTTTTTTGGCTTCATTTGATCTCACTAACCTTAGTCATTCATTTACCCAGAGTAGTGTTTCCAAAAATATGGTCAGCAAAACTAGCCACAGGATATTCCTGTGTCTTGAATGTGGTAAGTAGTTTTCTAGGATGGCCTCAATCATTTCTGCCTCCTGGTATCCAAGGCCTTGTGTAATCCTCTGCCCTTGGTAACAGGGGAGGGGAGGAGGTATGTGCAGGTGCTGGTAGTTGGGCAGATGGTAGTGGGGGGGTTTGTAAAAATCTCCTCTGATTGCTTTAATTTTCTCAACAAGGTGGGAAGTACTATAATTGGCTGAGTGACAATTTATTGGGTGAGTGAGAAGAGAGAAGTTGTGAAATAGTCATTTAGGTACATTTGGGAGATTGGGAGACTACGTAGATCAGACAGATATTGGATGATTGACCAGCGGCATTAGGAGTCCACAGAGGTAGGGGTAAGGGTTAGATATCTGACCCTGGGGATTGGGAGAGAAATCTGAGCTGGATATATAAATTTGGGGATTAAGAAACTATCTGATGAGGAGTGAAGTCAGGGAAGATAGTGGAGTAGGAAGCACCAGGTATTGATTGCACCCCCTAGAAAACAAATGTACTGGCAGAAACAGAAGTGCCTGTTTTATAACACTGACGTCTGTTTGAACATTTACAGCCTCTGGGAGGGGAGAAGCTTGGCTGGCAAATTGCTGTCAGTATCTGTCGATTTCAGCGTTCGGTGAGGTAGTGGCTGCCCATCATCTACCCCTATCTCCATGGCAAGAAGCTGTGGAAATGGCAACCCATGTTTCTGGCACAGATTGTTGGAACAGGTGGTCAGTAAGGACTGTGTCCTGTGTCCTCCAAATATTGGGAATCTGGGTTCAGATTGTTGTTTCTAATCATTTTGGTGTACAGAGTTAAGCCATTATTGTTTTAATCCCCACTGGCTGAAGCAGCTTCCAGGGGATTTAAAAGGCCAGCATGTGTTTTGTTTTGTTTTGTTTTGTTTTGTTTTGTTTTGTTTTGGGACATTCAAAAACAACCAAATATACAGAGGATTTAGAAGCCTACCAGACATACCCAGGGAAGACCTTAAGCTTTTACCTGTTTTCATGACTAGAAAGAAAACATTGCTAGGATGTCAGTACTACCCTAAAGTGATCTACAGACTCAATACAATTCACATTAAAACTCTACATCCTTTTTTCACAGAAATTAAAAAGCTGATCTTCAAATTAATAAGGAATTTTCAAAGAGCTCTAAGTAGTCAAAATAACCTTGAAAAAGACAGACAAACTTGGGGGACTCACACTTCTCAACTTTAGAATTTATAAGAAAGCTACAGTAATTAAAACAGTTTTGGTACTGGCATATGGACAGACATATAGGCGAATGAAATAGAATAGAGAGCCCAGAAATAAACCCCAACATATAATCAATCATCATACTTTTTATTACGAGTCCCACGACCATTCAATGAGGAAAAGACAGTCTTTTAAACGTGATGCTGGGAAAACTGAATATCCACGAGCAAAGAGTGAAGTTGGATCCTTCTCTTACATCATAAAGAAAATTAGCTAAAAATGGATTAAAGACTGTCAAAAGACAAAATTACAACAAATTTAGTTTAAATACCTTAATTGACTTATGTCTGAGTTTCTAGAATCAGGCAATAAATATCTTATTCTATAAAATAGAATGAGTGTTCTGATAACCTGAGCAGAGGAGGTTGACTTTGTAGATAGAAAGGGGCTGAGGAAAGCAGAAACAGAGAACAAAAGTGGATGGGTCATTTCAAAGTTACTTTCCTAGTAAAAGTTATAGCAGAGGAGACTTTATCATTCCAGCTAAAACTGGCCTGTTTGAGGATTTGGCTCTCTCTCTCTTTCTCTCTCTCTCTCTCTCTCTCTCCTGATTTCTTGGAAGGTCAGATAAACAACTTGATGCTCAATTTTAGCTTGGTGGTGTGGAACTTCAGCATGAATAACTCCATTTTTGTTTGGTCTGTTGAGACTAGTGCAGGAGCTTAGTCCAAACCAATGGCCTCCTATAAATTTTATTTAACGAGGCCTAAACTTAAGAGCTAAAAATATAAAACTCTTAGAAGAAAACATTAGGAACAATCTTAATGACATCGGATTGGCAGTGGTTCCATGGATATGACACCAGAAGCACCAGCAATAAAGAAAAAAATAGATTAATGACCTTCATTAAAATTAAAAACTTTTGTGTATGAAAGGATACTATTAAGAAAGCAAGACAACCTACTGAATGGTAGAAAGTATTTACAAACCATATATCTGGTAAAGGATTAATATCCAGAGTATATAAAGAACTTCTAAAACTCAAAACCAAAAAACAATCCAATTTTAAAAAACGGGCAAGGGACTTAAATAGGCATTTCTCCAAAGTAGATACACAAATGACAATGTCAATAAAAACATGAAAAGATGCTGACCATCATTAGTCATTAGGGAAATGCAAATCAAAACCACAATGAGATACCACTTCACACCTACTAAGATGACTAAAATACAAGAAATGGAAAATACATGCTGGCTACAATACAGAGAAATTGAATCTTTGTGTATTGCTGTTAGGAATGTAAAATGGTTAAACATAGAACTACCATATGTCTCAGCAATTCCACTCCTAGGTATATATCCAATAGACTAATGTTCACCATTTTTTTTACGGCCATAGTACTTCATAGTATACATATACCACATTTTATTAATCCACTCATATATTGAGGGCACTTGGGTTGTTTCCATATCTTTGCAATTGTGAATTGTGCTTCTATAAACATTCAAATGCAGGTGGCATTTTTACAGGTTTTTTTTTCCTTTGGGTAGTAGTGGCATTCCTGGATCAAATGGTGGTTCTGCTTTTAGTTCTTTGAGGTATGTCATCTCCATACTCCTTTCCATAGAGGTTATACCAGTTTGCAGTCCCACCAACAGTGTAGGAGTGTTCCTACCTCTCTGCATCCATGCCAGCATTTGTTGTCTTGGGACTTTTTGATAAAAGCCATTCTCACTGCTATACTTTCTAAATACAATGATCATTTTTAATTAGAAAAAAATAATAAGAGGGTTTTTGTTCTACATTAGAACTTGGGATTCTAGATATTATAGTATTATGGGTAAGATGTGTTAGTGGCCCAAAGTGAGAAGATGGCAATATGTATGCACAGAAAGATATCTGAGAGAAAATCTGAGGACAATTGACAGTAATTAGGATTCCTGATTAGTAATTATGTGAGAATTAGAAGTCTTCTCATTATCTGCTTTTCTTTCCTTCAGTTCTTTCACTGAAGAGGATCTCAGGAGAAATTTCCATTTATTGAGCATATATGATCCACTCTGAATTTATTCTCATAAATAAAATTAGGCTTTGACTGCTACTTGGCAATCCAGTTATATTTATCTATTTGACTCAATGAATGCTCTTCACACTGGCTGTTCCAAACTTTTGGCTCTCTCCTTAAGATACCTAATTACCTGCTAAATTCTTTTGTCTCCATTTTCTCCAGTCTGCAAGCTGTCGTTTCATTTTGTCGATTGTTTCCTTTGTTGTGTACAAACTTTTTAGTTGATACAGTCCTACTTGTTTATTTTTGCTTTTGTTGCCTATGCTTTTGGTGTCCTATCCAAAAAGTTATTGCCAAGGCCAATGCTATTTTGTCAAATACTTCTTCTGCATGATATATGATCCTTTGGGATTTATCCTTGCGATGCAAGGATGGTTCAACATGTACAAATCAATCAATGTGATACACCACATTAGCAGAATAAAGAACAAAAAACATATGATCATTTTAATAGATACAGAAAAAGCATTTGAGAAAATTCAATATCCTTTCATGACAAAACTCCCAAAAAATTACGTATAGGAGGAATGTGCTTTAACACAGTAAAGGCCATATATTACAAGCCCATAGCTAACGTCATACTCAATGGTAACGCTGAAAGCTTTTCATCTAAGATAAGGAACAAAACAAGGATGACCACTGTTGACGTTTCTATTCAACATAATACTGAAAGTCCTATCCAGAGCAGTTGGGCAAGAGAAAAAAAAAAAGACATTCAAATTAGGTAGGAAGAAGTAAAATTGTCTCTGTTTGCTGATGGCATGATCTTAAATATAGAAAATCCTATAGACTCCACCCAAAATGCGTTAGTACTAATAAATGAATTCAGTAAAGTTGCAGGATACAAAATAAACATACAAAAATCATTAGCTTTTCTGTACACTAACAATAAACTATCCAAGAAAGAATTCAAGAAAAAAAAATCCCATTTGTAATGGCATATGAGGTACTTTAAAATGAATTGACTTTATGAATCTTATTCTTCTAGATACTTGTGATAAATTTTATTACTCTTGTCTAGTTTCTTTAGTATTTTTCCTCTCTCCTTTTACCTGCATTCCTTCTTTGTCATGCTCCTTAGGAGGATTTATAATGTTGGATGTAGCCTGGTTTTGAATCTTTCATCTGTGAGTCAGTTCCAGTCCTCCTTACCTACCTTGTGCAGTGTTTCCAACTCCTGATTGTATAGGAAGGGGAAGAACTCCTCCCCCAAAATTCAGTCTGTGGAGACACAGCATTATCAAACAGAACATATCAAATCCCATCCCAGTTTCTAATATATTTCTATTTTATTAATAATATTGACAAAATTAATACAATTCCAAAGTTCTAACTAAATCACCCATCCAGGTAGCTTCACCAAAATAAGGGGAACTATGTGACACGTTATATTCTATTTTCTGACTTTGTTTGAAAGGTAGTAAAATTATATATTCTTCCTCAAAGTGTACCAATGTCTGTTAAAGCTTCTGTAAATATTGGTAATGGATGCTTTTGAAATAGAAATTAACTAAGGGTATGAGTCCTAGAAATGGGATGAGGATTTTAAGATCTAAAGTTATACAATATTTTCTCTTTCCTTAATTGGTCACATGAAAAAAAGAGAGAGAGAGAGAGAATAGAATTGAATTATTGGGGCCTTGTCATCAGTGGAATGGAAAGCCATTTTCTGTCTTTGTCTTTTTCTTTGTCTCTTTCACTCTGCTACCACCACATCTCTCTCTTTCTCTCTCTCTCTCTCTCTCTCTCTCTCACACACACACACACACACACACACACACACACACACACACACAGAGCTTTCTTTGATGAAAAGTCTTTGGAAAGATATTTCTAGGAATAAGTTATTTTTCCTTTGCTTGCTTGACACTTCCTGTGGCCTGACAGTGATGTAACATTTCTATAGGATCTGCTGAGAGGTTTGTTCAAGTTAGTCAAATAGGTTGTATAACTCCAACTAAGCTTTTTCCTTATGCAACTCTTTTTCCTCAGCTCTGGGTCAGTTGCTTCAATAGGTGTGCTCAGATTTGAAAGTGACTCTCTTTCCTGGGCTTTCACCAAAATTAGATCCTAAATTTTCCTATGTTTGTGAGGATTGTGAATAAATTACTCTGGTCATACAGGAGAGGAAGTGAATAAATTGTGAAAATAATAACAACTTAAAAATACTTCTATGTATGGGTTTCTTTAATCCAAAAGGAAATAATTTCCACCTGCTTAAGTGACTATTTTGCTCATATGAAATTTAAAAAATATTAGTAAAAGTAAAAACTGTCCTCAGTGGAATGGAAGGTCTTTTTACCAATATATATAAATGAATGAACTTCTTGACATCAAAAATATCTCATTTCTCTGATTACCTATATTTGCTTTTATTGTATAATATAATTCAAGTTTCAGACTTATCACAGCCATTATGCTTCTGAGAATTTTTTTTGATAGAAGATAAAGAGGTTGAAGAGCATATAAATGAATAAGTTTCTTGCAGCTGTGGCCAATTATAGACAATACCACTCACTATTGATGGAATTCTTTGGTTCATACTTTATGGTCATCTGAAGATACTACATACTGAAATGATGAAGCTATTGTCAGACTAGATAATAACATGCATTTGCTAAAGATGACTGATTATGCAAACTAAGCACAGTTCCATAATATCCAAAACCAAGATGATATAAATGGCTTTTTGATGTGAACTATTTAACTATAATTTACTTTGAGTTTTTTAATAACAGTAGGAAAAAAGTCTGTATTATAATTCTGTCTCTGCTTTCATTTGTGCTTTTTAACCAGCATCTTCACTATGATTTAAATGACGATTTCAGAATTAGTATGTTGAAAATAACACTAGAAATTGGGAAACAATTGTAGCTATCCTGGAAATCAAAATTTTCCAAAGTGTTTCATACAAACACTAGTCCTATAAGAAGATTGTGAAAAAAGGAGGAGTCTATGATCAAGCGTGTTGGAAATGCACACACTGTGTTGGTTCGTTATGTGTGAATTAGCATATCACAGGCGTTATTATGACCTGCAGTAAAGAAACCCATTTTAATTTTGTTTAGTCCAACTTTCCCCAAATTTGTTTGGCCACAGAAGACTTTATAGTGTGTGATATAAACTAACATTTTGTGAAAACTTTCATTCTGCAGAAAAAGACTGGGGGAATATTACTTTAATGCTTAGAAAAGCTAGAGTTTCAGTTTTTTTGTGTGTATCTGATAATTGATGAAATAGACATTGTCATCTCCATCTGTCTAGAGCCTATTCATATAGCAAACATATCCCCTTTCTCTGATATCCAAGACTCATGCTGGAAAATTAGGTTTTGATAACCACACAATATACAAAATTGTTTATTTCAATTTTTAAATGATTTTATTAGAGAAAATAAATATTAAAAAAGGTAAATATAAAGCTAATATGTAATCATCAGACATATAACATATAAATATATATATATACACACACATAGTATATGCCTAATGTATTTATTAACATAATTCTACCTTTTCAATGACATTTCACTGTGGAAACTAAACTGCAAATAATTATATATTTAATTTTCACCTATTCTTTCTGATGATTTTGTGAGTTTAAAATACATTTAAAGATGCAGACACTTCAGAATGAAGCACAATTCCCTTCTTTTCAAAACTCTGTTTCTATCTCTGCAGAACATACAGTTTTAGAATCAGAAGTAACAGAGATGAGAACAATGTTTTAACAGTGATTTCATTTTTAATGTACATAGTTGTTCATACTTCTTACTTAGCTTATGAAATACAGTAGATTGAATGAAAGGAATCAGTTGCAGGAGGCATCTTGGAACATAGGTATATTGTGAGTGTGTGTGTTTGTATGTTTGTTTGTATTACGTGTGTGTGACACATCCACACAGTACCAAACCAAATTGTACAGAAGAACTTCACAAAAAACAGTAGATTTTTGCCGTATTCCTTCAAATTCTCAGAGACAAAGTTTTGGAAATTACTCAATGTTGAGGCAAGTAGAATGCAAAGATTAATTTTCTTTCTGTGGTACCAAGGCCATAATCTTTAGTTTTCTCAAAGTAGAATATTCTTGGCATAAGAATCACTTGGATTTTCTCTTTTACACATTCTATTAGTTACTTAAATTTTGTTACATTTTAATTAGCTTCATATTTAGACAATTATTTTCTTACACAGTTATCTGGAACTTTATCTTTTTAAAATTATAAATATACGTAAGATAAAATTTAACATCATAACCATTTTTCAGTGTACAGTTCAGTGGCTTTATGTACATTCACATTCTGTGCTATAATCACTACCATTTATCCACAGAACTCTTTTCATTTTGCAAAACTCGAAACTCCAGCCATTAAACAATAACTGTCGATAGTTCTCATTTTGTCCAAAGTTTCAATCTTTTTTTCCCCCTGGAGACCACTTTGTGGAGCTCTGTTGATCTGTTATTGTTTGAATTGATTTTCCTCTAGGTCTGATGTATATTAAACCTGATGTACATATTAAACCTGGATGGTGGCAGAACTTTATATTTCAAAATATCTTCATTTTGCTCTTACATTTTCTTATTTTGCTCCATCGTCTTCTAGAATCCAGTTTTGCTGATGCAAATAAGGTCAGATAGCATTTTGAATTTTTTTCCTTTATGGGTGACTTGTCTTCCTTTTTGTGGAAGCATTTAGAATTTTCTTTTTATCCTTGATATTCCACAATTTCACAATGATATATATATATGTATATAATATATTATGTAGATGTATACATAGCTGGTGTATCTTTCAATTTCTGTACTCAGGCCCTTTACATTTTTAAATCTTTTTACATTTGAAGAATTCTGTTCTGTTCTAGCCATCTATATTTCATAATTTCCTTTGAGCATTTTTTATTTTGTTTTTCTGGAAACGTGGATTTTGGACCTATCAGAATTTGTTTTTAAAAACATCTTCTTATCTTTCTATCATTCTCTCTCTCCCTCCCTTTCCCCCCCGCCCTCCTTTTCTGTAAATTCTGTAAGGATTTTTGGAACTTCTTTTTCTTGTCTCAGTGAATTTTCTGTACCTACTGTTATATGCTCTTAGAGTACATTATTGTTCTCTGAATGTTCTTTATTTTATAAATGCATATATTTATTGTGAATATATTTTAGCATATTATTTATTTAATTTTTAAAAGTTCTATTTTTTCCTCAAATATCTTTTTCTCTTCTAGGGTTAGTTTTTCTTTTTCTTTTAATCTTTCTTGCTGCTATTAATAGTTCTTCTCCTGTGCCAGGTAAACTTTGGTGTGTTCATATCTAAGGGAAAAAGGCGAAGTATCTATCTACTTTGAGTGCTTCTTGGGTGTACCAAAAGAAGTGGTAGTGTTCTCTTCTTGATGTCTCTTGTAACAACAGTTCTAACTTGCAACTCCGTGTTAGTTGGCAGAGGCAAGGCTGTATTGATTAGTGGACTTTGCTTTGGGATGAGTAAGTAGAACATCTGACTGCCTTCCCACTATAATGCCTCATCCTCATTTCCATGTGCTCTTTTCTCTTCATAGCCAACATGAAGCATAGTAGGAGGTGATAGAAGAATATTGCATCCTAAACATCTTAGTCACCTAAAAACAAAGATAAATCAATAGGATTAGAGTCCAGAAGAGTTTCAGTAGCAGAGCACTGAAGGGTGTTTTCATTTTTCTGTACTGTACTCTTTAAAGAAGTACTCTAATAAAGGGCTGGAGAAACAATCTTTTAATTAAATTCACCTATTTGTCATTAAAAAACTAAGACAACTATAAATACAGTAGCTTTCTTAACTTGATAAAGGCTATACACCTAAGATCTACACTACACATTATTCTTAAAGGAAGGAAGACATAGATTCCCACTATTACCAAACCTTCTTAACCAATTAGGTGGTTCACACCAATACCTAAAGATAGAATACCTAAGAATACAGAAGAAAAAGAAGTATTAGGAGAAAAGAGGTAAATTTATTTAATTAAATTAATTAATTTAAATTTCAGAATATTATGGGGGTACATTTTGGTTACATATGTTGCCTTTGCATCACCCAAGCCAGAGCTACAAGCGTGCCCAATCCCCCAGTGTGCTCTGCACCCATTAGTTATGAATTTATCCATCCCCTCCACCCCCTCCCACCTGCCCAGCACCTGATGAACATTAATTCCATGTGTGCTTCCAAGTGTTGATCAGTTAGTAGCAATTTGATGGTGAGTACATGTGGTGTTTGTTTTTCCATTCTTGTGATACTCCACTTAGTAGAATGGGCTCTAGCTCTATCCAGGGTAATACAAGAGGTGCTAGATCACCATTGTTTTTTGTGGCTGAGTAGTACTCTATTGTACACATTACTGCATTTTATTAGTCCACTCATGTATTGATGGGCATAGGTTGTTTCCATATCTTTGCAATTGTGAATTGTGCTGCTGTAAACATTTGAGTGCAGATGTTTTTATTATATAATGACTTTTTTTCCTTTGGGTAGATGCCTAGTAGTGGGATTGCTGAATCAAATGGTAGTTCTATTTTTAGTTCTTTGAGGTATCTCCATATTAATTTCCACAGAGGTTGTACTAATAAGATAAACTTATTTTAAATTGCAGATTATAGCATCATATAGGAATTTTTTTAAAAAATCCAGAAACTACTAGAACTAATAAAAAATTAACTACACTTGCTGGATATAAGAATGACTTACACAATCAGTAACATTTCTCTATTATCAGCAGTGATAATTTCCAAAGAGTAATAGAAGTAAGCAAAACTCACAGTAAGAATAAATAAAGTTTCTAGGACTAACTAAGAAGACAAAGTTTCCATAAAGAGAATTTTTGAATTCTAATAATAGACATAGATAATGGTCTGAAAAAATGGAGAGCTATTCTAGGCTTTTGAATGTAATGACTTTATATAATCAAGATATCAAGTTTCCCTTTCTTAATCTATAAATGTAATCACACTTAAGAGTCCAGTTGGACTTTTTGAAAAAATTGATAATCACACCACAATGTATGTAAAAATAAAAGTACATGAAGAGCTAAGAAAAAAAGAATAAAGAAGGGAAGACATTCCTATGCCATTTATGAAGACATATTGCAAATCTATACTAATAAAAACATTGTGGTTTTGGCAAAAAAGCAAGACGAATAATGAAACAGAGATAGGTTCATGCATATGTGAAGACAATTTATTGTAAAGATGTCACCACAAATCAATGGGTAAAGAAAAATTATTTAGTAGGACATACTGGGAAAACTGACACACTTACTAAAGAAAATATGATTAGATCCTTACAAAATACTACGTACAAAGATGGAATTCAGATGCATTAAGGACCTAAATGAAAAGGGTAAAACTACAGAATTATGAGAAGAAAATATTAGAGAATACTGTTACAATCTAAAAAGGGGAGGAAGACTTCTTACTAAAAACTCCAAACTGTAAAACAAAAAAAAAGCCTGATCTAAAGTATATCAAAATGAAGGATTTTGGACACCCTAGGCAAAGTTAAGTAGATGACAGAGGAAGAAATATCTGCAGTGTCTAAAACTGACAGACACTTAAATCTGGACTAAAAAGAGAACTTGTGAACTCAAGAAGAATAAGACAAGAAACCCAAAGAGAAAGTGGGCAAAGCATATTAAAATATTTTACAGGTCTATTGATTATTGCTTATTTAATTTTTTTCCATAGCAATTAACTTATTCTAGAAAGACTCACGTTCCTTTTTAAAACTTTTCATTTGTATGTTACTACTGTTAGAGTATAAAAATGAATATCAACATTTTTAAACCTTAAAGAATAACAAATATTCCAACAGAGCAAAATTACCTGGCTTCTTCAACAATCTGGCAATTATGTAACAAACATATAGGACCCTGATTTTAATGGTTAAGTTTTCTAAAAAGGCTCACTGGAGTTAAAATTATCAAGTCATTTCTAAGGAAAGGATAAATGCATTTTATAAAACAAATTGGTGTGGGAAATAATGTAGTATCAGATTTCATCTAAGTGTAGAACTCACCATTTCCCTTCGAGGCTTAAACAAATATTACATGAGTAAGGGCTCTTGTAAAACGTTATGTTTTGAAATAGATTTCATTAATGGCTTCTAGTGATAATTTATTTCTCCCTTTATACACAAGTCTCTTCTCATACTAATAATGGATAGCTTATTTGCATATAAATAGATTTCAGTATTTGCTGAAGCAGAGACCAAATATGTTTCTTTTTTCCCCCCCCCGGATATTGTTAAAAAGAAAAAAAAGGAGGAAAGGGGTATATTGTAATAATTAGCAATCAGGGTTTATGACACTTTCTGGATCAAAAATTTTTGCAGACAGCTTTCTTGGTGTTTTTATTGATATACTTCCTGTCAAAGATTTTGACCTCTATTAAAATTACAATGGAAAAGAATCTGCACAGTTTTCTCAGTGATGCTTTTGATATACCTATGGTTAAAAAAGCAATCTTGATATTGATTATTAAAATGTTCGCTATGACCCTCCGGATATCTTCTTCTAATTAGGTTTTACAGTTTCTAGTACATAGCATGTTCTGTTTTAGAGAAGGTAAATGTCATTTCTGTGACAATATTGCTTAATTAAATAAGTCCTTTATGTCTGTGATAAAACAAATCATATGTTTATGATAGAGGAATGATTTGTTCCTTTTAGTTAATAGTGTAAAAATGTTAATCTTTCAGTTGTTATGTGATGAAAACTATCTAAATGTTAAATTTTTTATAGCATATATTTCATTTCTAAATAAGTCTTATCATAAAAAGGCCTTTTGAGCATACTTTCATTTCAACTAACAGTGATCATTAGTGGAGAAAGAACAATTAACTCAATGTTTTTTAAGGATATCCATTTGATATTTGATTCTTGACTTTCAGCATTTGAAATAGGATATGTTCCTGTGTTGCAGTACTGTACAAGTGAATAGCAGGCATCATCTTATGACACACAGCATATATGAGTAATTCCTTGAGGGAATTAAGATAACAGTTACTTTCTGCTAGGTACAATGTCTATTAATGTGTGTCTTTCTGACCCGTAGAGGTCACTCAGTGTAAAGTGAATAATGACTTCAGCTTCCAAAAGAGACAGCAAACATGACCATTCTATTTGAGCAGTTCTGTTTTACTTGATTTCTGTTATTTGTAAAAATACTGTTTTCATTTCTTACTATACATGCTTGCCCGGGTGAGCGATGCTGTTCCTTGGGGTCCAAATACCTTTCTAAACATGAAGCCAAAACTATTATCCTGAAAGAGTGGTTAAAATATGTATTTAAATTGATATGTTTTTGAATATGATGTAGATCTTTTCTACTAAAGAAAAAAAGTGAGAGAAAAATTTTCCCTCAGAGAAGATGACACATTGCATTCTACCACAGAGAGGCAGCCTTCACCAAAAGATGGAATGCAGGGCTATTTGGATTCTAGGAAAATAGCAGTTAACTCTAGATTTTTTTCATTGTTGTTTATAACAGGCTTTGAAAGTAGCAGTGTGGCAGCCTTAACCACTAGCAGTGTGACAATATGGAGATATGAAGACAACTGATTTTTAGAATTGTGATATTTGCGTTTTCCTTAAATGTGTTTATACTTATTATAATTTTTAAAATATGGGTATAAAAAATTGTATCCACTTTTGTTATACTAATGGATTAATAATCTAGGAACAAAAAATCCCTAAATTTATCAAATATCCTTCAAGTTATCCCATCTCCTTGACCCAATTCACCTGTTGGGGAACTTGTCATGTTCAGGAAAAAGCATAACATCTTCATTTAAATAATCTGATATTTGTTTGGCAAATTGATGTGGATGGAGGTGCTACAGACATCTACTGGAGATTAAGAAGGCAAAATGAAGTAGTAATAGGAGCTGCTAAAACCATAAAGTTGAAGTCTCAGCTCTGCTATTAAACTTAATTTCCTGTAAATTTTAAATAATAATTTTCCCTCTTCCTTCTTCTCAGTGATGTTTCAAGGATTCAGAGGGGTTGAATGATTTGGTCCTTATTCATTTGTGAAAGTTGCTTAACTTCTTTGGTAATTTTTCCCTCTTTTATAAAAGAGGAAACTAAAGCTTAACCTGATTTAGAGACTTTATCAAGGGCACATGGCTATCATATAGAAAGCTCAAATTTGAATTTACAGTTAAGATTTACTCTGGAAAATAATAGGCTACAATAAAATAGAGATGAAAATATATTTTAAAGCATTTTGCATCTTCCATGATCGTGAAATACATTTTGCAAATTTGGCACCAAATTAAAATAGTATGACATACATATAACAGAATTCATACTATGTTTAAAGGATACACACTGAAAAGGAAGTCATTTTTTCTATCTTGTTAAAGCCAATCCCCTGTTAATCTGTTTCCTTCCAGCTGACAATTGCTCTATACATATTTACATACATTTATGTGATATATCATCTAAATATTATTTTCATATTATAAATAGAAATGTGACTTCAAGCTATCCATTTCTTTTCATGGACAATTCCTAAAAAGAAAGTGGTTAAAATGCTTAAAGTCCCAGGAGTAGATTCTAGGTGACACATAAATTGATTCTTCCTTCCTTGATTCAATTCCGTTCAGCTCAGTAAGCATTTATTGAAGCTCTACTATAGGGAGGCACAGAGACATAAGAGATTCAGATATATTCTAGAGGAAAGTATAATCTCATCCAGAATTTCAGAAACTAGTTCATGAGATTATTTGAGGGAAAATGATTTAATATTTAAATATTTTTGAGAACAGCTATGTACTAAATTGTTGTAGTTTAGAGGTCCAAAGCAATGGGTTTTGTTAAAATCATTTTCTTGTCCCCACTTTCAGAGAATATGATTTATTATTTTGGTGTGAATCCAAGGAATCTTCATTTTACACTAATTGGGATGATTCTGATACCTGTGGTCCATGAACTACACTTTTTTTTTTTTTTTTTTGAGACAGAGTCTCGCTCTGTTGCCCGGGCTAGAGTGAATGCCGTGGCGTCAGCCTAGCTCACAGCAACCTCAAACTCCTGGGCTTAAGCAATCCTACTGCCTCAGCCTCCCGAGTAGCTGGGACTACAGGCATGCGCCACCATGCCCGGCTAATTTTTTCTCTCTATATATTTTTAGTTGGCCAGATAGTTTCTTTCTATTTTTAGTAGAGACGGGGTCTCGCTCTTGCTCAGGCTGGTCTCGAACTCCTGAGCTCGAACAATCCACCCGCCTCGGCCTCCCAGAGTGCTAGGATTACAGGCGTGAGCCACCGCGCCCGGCCCATGAACTACACTTTGGAAAGATTAGTTTAAAATATATGATGCTGCATATGATCCTCGTTGTTTTTTAGGCTGATATGTCATGCCGTATAACAAGTTCAGCCAGAGGCCAGTGGAGTAACATGTCCACTGGCCATAGAAGGGTAACGAATAGCCCTGTGGACTGTAGATATTGAGGCCAGATGAGGAAACCCTTAATTATTTGGAAGTAGATATTATTAGTACAAAAAATACCACTGTTAGTAGTCTTGGTTAAAATTAACAATTTGTCTATCTCTTATCTAAAATACTTAGAACTAGAAGTGTTTTGGATTTCAGGGTTTTTTTTTGAATATTTGCATTATATATACTTAATAATGAAGCATCCCTAATCTGAAAATCCAAACTCAGAAATGCTTCAATAACCGTTTCGTTTAAATGTCATGTTGCGAGTAAAAAAATTTCAGATTTTGGAACATTTTAGATTTCAGATTTTTAGATTAGGGATACTCAACCTCAGTTGATGAGAAAGGAGAAGACTCCTGCTCAATTCTCAGTAGTTTGCGATCTAGTATTCCGCAAGGGTATAGGAACAAGATTAAAGAATATTTACGTTATATGATTACAGGGTCATAGTGAACAGAGAACACTGTTAGGGTGAAAAAAATATTACTTAGATTTAAATCTATATGTAGATTTAAGTTTACCAAAAAAAAGAACACAAAGATTCCGAGATATTCAATGGTTAAACTAATAATTCTTGTTTAATCTCTGATAAATGTGAACAAAACATTTGATGACATCAAAACATGAAAAACATTTTATTATTTGTTTTAATCTATAAAATATATTTGCTTTAGGATGCAGAATTTTTCATTTAAGTTTTAAATGAAATATTAAGCTATGCTTAATAGGTTCATCACTAAGTAAATTACGTAGGCTGTTCTTTCAGGACACCCTGAACTCTGTAAGTCTACCTTTATTCTAGTAGACCTATTCAAATAAAGATGTTAGCAGCAGAGTCAAATCCAAATATACTCAGAAGCCTTACAATTTTTGACAAGTTAAGAAAATGGAAAATAGTCACAATTTAAATGATAAAAATTAATCATTTTCTTTAGTGTTTCTTTTAAATCCATTCATTTACTATAGCTTTTGTGAAGAATTTGGTTTGATATTAATCAATATTTTAATTATTAATATTTTTAAAATAAAGTTGGTATTTCTATTTTTAAAACTTTATATAACCTTCTATTATGTGATATGTAGACATAGAACATATCCTGATTCTTACATATAATATTCCCAGAGATAAGTGTCAGTCTCGAGAGGGAATGTTTTGATAATTTAGCCCTAATAGAGTTTTAAGATAATAATGGTGATCTAAGAGAACTTCAAATATATGCTGAGACTTATTGTCCTTTTTGCTTGGATGATTTTCTTGGCATTCTGGCTCCAAACCTTTGAATATGAACAGTGGAATATAAAACCAAAATTCAGTTATAAGAATTAGCCATTTCAGGGAAATTGTGAGGTATTTTACTTACCTTGAAGACAATTTCATATTTTATTATTTGATAATTTTGTTTATTCATTAATAAAAATCATTCATGTGTTACATATTTATATACTGCCTACTCAAAGTGGTTTTACATGAACAGTGATTATCTTTCCTTCCAGTTGGTTCCTATAATTCATATAGAAACTGTGTTATACGTACATTTATAAGACTGGTGAAAGTCATTCAAATTTACTTACAATGTACTTATGTTATCAGAGAGTGAAAGTATCTTTTTTATAGCAGCAGTTCAAAGACTTCACTTGACAGAGCTTATGGATGCACATTTTGATAAGTATGTACTTAGAGGTACACAGATAAACAGACATTGCTGTCTGAAAAGATATTTCAGTCAAGACAAATCCATATGATTTTGTATTTGTATGTCATAGCAGTGACAGCCCTATTGCTTAATCAATGCTAGGAACACATGTTTTAACAGGTGCATGGTTTAGGTATACTCCAATAGATGAATCTCTCAGTCTACTTAGTTTTGAATGCATTGTATTAATAGTAGTCCATTTCTTAGGGGCTATATTGACAATAATTTCTAGATACTCTATGGTATTTTAAGATATCATCCTTAAGTATTTAAAATCTTATTTATTAAAATATATAATACCCATATGTTTTTTGGACAGAAACAATGCAATGGTAAAACATACATGGAAATTTTGGTTAAAATTTATGCAGTATTGTGACTCTGTTTTTTCCCTCATTACCTATAAGCTCAATTTAATAGACTGTGCAGTTCTGTGGTCATAATCTGAAGTGCTGTTTAATCAAATCTAGTCTTAGAAACAGTAGAAGAGCATTAAATCTAAATTGGTCTTTGACATTGATGATGACACTTCTTTGTGTACTAATTTTTTGTCTGTGCTATCACTTCATTTGTAAAGCTGAAGAATAAAATCAGTGTGAGAAAATGTGTTCAATAAAAGTATAAACTTTGTAAATGACTTGTTAAAGCCATGCAATTTCAATGAACAATTTCCTAAATGTTTTTTAATTCCTAAAGATATGCTCACATGTAGGATATTTAGTTTTCAGTAGATTTCTGTTACCTTCACGGGAAAAAAAAGGACTCAGTATTCATAAGCAAAAATTATTGCATTATTTATAAATATTAGTTTATTATGAAGACTGCTTTTTAAATCTGAGATTTTGCAGCTTTATTTAAGGAACTACTTATTTCTGAGTCCATTCTAATGTATGAAAATGGTCACATTAAAGGGTCAGAAACATAGATTTTTGTTTTAAATTACTCATTGTTCCTATTCTCTTCCATTTTTGCCCTGTAGCATTGGTTGACATTTCATAGAGACTGAAGTGGCATAGGGCTGGAAAATATGTAATTATAAGAATAACCTGTTCTTGAATTTCCTATTATGTACTACTCATGATTCAGGCAGACTTTTCATAGGTGTTTAACTTGGAATGAGAAGTTTTCTTCTTCCATGACCTATGATTAAAATGTGGCATTTTGGTATATAAATAGAAGATAGTTTCTGCACAGTCCAGCTGTGAATCACAGCTGATGAAGCAATGTAAGTCTTTGACCTGTATCATATAAGCAGTAGAATACATAATTGGAAATATATTTTAGATTAAGTGCAATAAACCTTTTCTTTAATACTCTGTGGCTTAAAGCAGGCTAAGTGCTGAAATGCAGCAAGATACATGTTAAGAGAAGTTCTGCTTCACTTAATGCTCCTCAAAGGAATTCCAATAAAAGGAAATATAGTACAACTACATTTGAATAATTTCTTTTCTTTTAATGAGTTGTAACCATGAATGTCAATATTTATCAGTTGCTTTAGCATGATGGTAAGGGAAGGGGATAGGTTATATTTCTTCATAATTGAAAATGAAACTTACCATTACAATAGTGTTTGGATAATAGCCTTACCTGTTGCATTAACCTTTATAAATCTTTATGGCTAAAGTTGCAATTTTCAATGAACTGACTGTGGAATTGTGTACCCAGTTCCTAGTGATAGTTTGTGTTTTTTTTTCTGGCTGCTGAGATAGCTGATATATATTCCCATGCACAGTTTAGTTTGCATATAGAAAGTCTGTAAAGATATTATGTATGTATATGTGCATTATTCTCTGTATTGTAAATATAAATTATATTATTTCAAAATCATGCATACTATTGTTTTATAGTGACATTTGCTAAAATGCTTTACTTATCACTTTATAGATCAAAATATGTTAGCTTCCCACAAGGGCTTTATAACTTTGGATATCTATACCATTGATATTAGAATAAGTGGGCTAGAGCCTGGATGTCATCTTTTATTTTACATTTTGAAATGTCCTATATTAATAAAGCTAAAGCATTAAAAATGTTTCATATGAACCTATCAATTTTAAAATATTTTATATTTTAAAATATATTTTAAATTGATCAATAGGAATGCATTCTTCAAAGCCCATTGTTTTGAATTACATGTTTATTAGGGAGATCTAGTGGCATTGATTTTGTATTCTATTAATATCTTTATATCTACTCTACTGTTTTACCATTTATATTTATTGTCAATATTGTATGCCTAAAGTTTTTATTTCCTCTCCTTATACAGTGTCTCTTTGATGCTCCTGATTTAATTTCATTCATTACCATTCTTCTAAAGTTACCTTCTACATGCTCTACAGTGACCTTCCTATGAAGTCTCTCCTCTAGAAACATTTAATATAGTAGACCTCTAATTGTCTCTTGAAACACAAGGTTTTGGATGTGATAGATAATATGTATTGTTTAAAATATGAATGGAGAAGAAAATAACCTCTCCCTATTTTCTCTCTGTGGAGTTGTGTTAGCCAAATTCTATTCACTAGACTGTCCCTTTTTTGACTTCTCTCCTCACTTCCTAAATGTTTTTGTAAATAAAACCCAAAAGTTTTGGTCCTCAGTTATTTAGTTTTCTCTTTCTGTATTTTTTACTTAGAAAAACCTCAATGATTGCCTCTAAGTGAATAACTCCCTTCTTTTTCTCCAAGCTACCTTTCCCACTGAGCTTAAGTCAATCTCCAAATGAGATTTTCCAGACAAATTGTCTTCTGGACATTTCTATTTGAGTATCCTGTCATCTTTTCAAACAACTGGATCACAACCAAATTCATGTGTTCCTCTCCAATAGTATTTTCCTTCTGTGTTTCCTTTTTTTCTGTCAGAGTATTATCTTTTTTACAGCCGCTATTCATTTTTTATCATCTTCCAGTCACTATAAATGATGCAGTGTTCACGTTTGAAGTTGTTCTTCCTTTCTCTTACCACTGTTCTTAAACTCCTTGTTAGTGTTCCTGAAACAGACCATCTCCAAGTTCTCCCATCCTATAAAGTACTGCCAGACCTTTTTTTTTTTGGGGGGGGGAGACAGGGTCTCTCTCTTTTGCAGGCACTAGAGTGTAGTGGCATCATCATAGCTCACTGCAACTTCAAACTCCTGGGCTCATGTGATCCTCTGGCCTCAGCCTCCCAAGTAGCTGGGACTACAGGAGTGCACCACCATACCCAGCTATTTTTGTTGTTGTTGTTGTTGTTGTTAATATTTTTTGTAGAGACAGAGCCTCACTATTGCCCAGGCTGGGCTTGAACTCTTGGCCTCAAGCGATCCTCCTGCCTTGGCCTTCCAAAGTGCTAGGATTACAAGTGTGAGCCACCACATCCAGCCCACAGTTTACTTCTTAACTTACCACTTTCTTCATGAATCTTCTTCAATTTAAAATTTTTAAGAGCTACCTACTATCTATGGAAGTTGTTCTCAAAAGTGGTTTTATTTGTTTGTTTGCTTGTTTGTTTACTACTAGAAGGCTTTGGTTTTTAGTTACATCTTACATGGGATTAAAACAAATAAAACATTAACTCTATAGCTGTTTTGAATGAAAATAATTTAAACCTCTTCTACTTGGGCTTTGCCTACAAAATATGCTCTGGTCACTTCCATAGAATTTGGAGTATTAGAGTACAACTTGAAATCCATTGGCTTAAGTACAAAAATCTTATTTGGGATTAGGCACTGTTCTATTCAAACAATCTGTTGATTATCCAATTGTTCCATGTACATTCCATCTTTGTGTTACAGGTTCTATAATTCCTATAGTGCTGTTAAACTACATTTTTGCTTTTTTTAAATCCTATTCATATTTCCAAATGCAGCTCAAGCACTACCTCCTCAATGAACATGTGAATTAATATTTAGGAAATAAAAAAGTTGAGTATCCTTTTTCACAATGTTTAAGTATCTAGAAGGAGTACTGGTTTCTCTTTTTTGGAAATTATTTCTGTACTACATTTAATTATTAGGTAAACAGATATTATTATTTTGTGTTTATTGTATTTCAAAGCTTTGAACTGAATGATTGTATGCATTCAAACAGAATGGGTCCAAGATTGTTTGTTGCTAATATTATATATTAAGAGCATGAACCTAAGAATAATATCCATATGACCAAAATTAATAATTTTGAGACATACTGTATTATAATTTTTACATTTGTTTTCTCTTAGGGCCCGCATCATACAATCCTGTTTTAAGGAAATCTTGCCCCATACCCATATTTGTTAAAGCATCAAAGCGCTTTCAAGTTTCCAAAGAGATTACTCCTGGCCCAGCAACATATGAGGTTTGTCAATATTTCTCTCTTATCAATGATACAATAATAGAATGATTTCCAGAAATTACTGCAAATGTATATATGAAAGTCCTTTCTATATTTTATTCATTTTTAATCAAAACCTTTTTGCTAAGGAAAACATTTTTGAAGATATTTTCTGATATTTAAAAAAATTATGTTAAGAATTTAATTATAATAATTTTTCTATCTGTAAATATCCTCTACAGCATGGTTATATATATATTGAGTTCCGTGTGTGTGTGTATGTATGTGTGTATATATATATATATATATATGTTTAAATTCCTACAACTTTTAAAATGTATTTGTTTATATACATAAATTGAAATCTCTTTGTATTTATTGAAATCATGAATTTATTAGAGAGCCCAGAAGAAAGGTCTGTGGATCCAATACAATCAAGTGTTAATCTTTTCTTTTCTTTTTTTTGTTGACCATTAAAAATTTTTTTATTAGTACAAATTTATGGGGGGCATATGTAATTTTTTCACCTTCGTAGAATGTGTAGTGCTCATGTCAGGGCTTTTAGAGTATGCATCACCCAAATAATGTACACTGTATCCATTAACCAATGTCTCATTATCCTTCCCCCTACCCCCTGCTCACCTTCTGAGTTTCCATTATCTATCATTCCACTCTCTATGCCCGTGTGAACACATTTTTAACACCCACCTGAGTGAGAACATGTCTTTTTGTGCCTAGCTTTTTCACTTAATATAACTTCCAGTTCTCTCTATGTTGCTGCAAAAGACATGATTTCATTATTTTTATGGCTGAATAGTGTTGCATTTTGTTATATATACCACACTTTCTTTATTCATCTGTTGATGTATACTTAGGTTGGTTCTATATCTTTGTTATTGTGAATAGTGTTGGTAAAAACACGAGTGCAGGTATCTCTTTGATATATTACTTTCTTTTCCTTTGGATAGATACCCTGTAGTGAGATAACTGGATCAAATGGTTCTGGTTTTAGTCCTTTGTGAAATCACCATATTGTTTTCCATAGAGGTTGTAATAATTTACATTTCCACAAACAATGTATAAGTGTTCCCTTTTCTCCACATCCTCACCAACATCGGTTAGTAATATTTTTTGTCTTTTTAGTAATAGCCATCCTGACTAGGGTAAGATGATATCTCATTGTGGTTTTGATTTGTATTTCTCTGATGAGCACTTTTTCATATACCTGTTGGTCATTTGTATGTCTTCTTTTGAAAAATGTCTATTCATGTCCTTAGGCCACTTTTTAATGAGATTATTATTTTTACTTTCTTGTGAGTTGAGTTCATTGTATATTCTGGATATTGGTCCCCTGCTGGATGAATAGTTTACAAATATTTTCTCCCATTCTGTAAGTTTTCTGTTTACTTTGTTGATTATTTCTTTTGCTTTTCAGACGCTTTGTAGTTTAAGTTCTGTTTGTCTATTTTTGTTTTTGTTGCCTGTGCTTTTGAGTCTTAGTTAAAAGTTCTTTGACTAGACCAATGTTCACAAGAGTTTTCCCTAGTTTTTCTTCTAGTATTTTTATCATTTTGGGTCTCATGCTTAAGTCCTTAATCCATCTCGAGTTGATTTTTATATATGGTGAGAGCTAGGGGTCCAGTTTTACTCTTCTGCATACTACTATCCAATTTTTCCAGCACAATTTATTGAAGAGGATGTCCTTCCCCAGTGTATGTTCTTGTTGGCTTTGTGAAAGATCCATTGACTGTAAATATGAGCCTTTATTTCTGGGTTCTCTGTTCTGTTCCATTGAATTGTGTGTCATTTTTATACCAGTACCATGCTGTTTTGTTTACTATAGCCTTGTAGTATAACTTGAAGTCAGGAAATGTGATGCATCTAGCTTTGTTCTTTTTGCTCAGGATTGCTTTGGCTATTCAGGCTCTTTTTTGGTTCTATATGAATTTTAGGAATTATTTTTTAATTCTGTGAACAACAACATTGGTATTTTGATAGAAATTGCATAGAATCAATAGATTGTTTTGGGAAATATAGTCTTATAAGCAGCACATACTTGGATCATGCTTTTTATCTGTTCAGTCAATCTATATCTTTAAGTGAGTATTTAATCCATTTATATGCAAGATTATTGATGTGTGAGTTTTTGTTCCTGTCCTATTATTAATAATTATTTTCTAGTTATTTCATAAATGCTTTGATTGTTTTTTTTTTCTGTTTGTCATTGTGGTTTGGTGGAATTCAGTAGTGGTGACATTTGATTTCTTTCTCTTCCTCCTTTGTGTGATTGCTTTATCCACGAGTTTTATACTTTCTTGTGTTTTTGTAATGGTGAATGTTGTCTTCTCAATTTCCAAGTTTAGGACTTCCTTGAGCATTTCTCATAGGGCTGGTCTAGTGTGACAAATTTGCTTGTCTGGGAAAGATTTTATTTCTCCTTCTTTTATGAAGGTTAATCTTGCCAGAATTCTTGGGTGGCATTTTTTTAACTTCAATATTTTTAATATGTCATGCTATTCTCTTTTGGCCTGTAATGTGTCTGGTGAGAAGTCAAATATTAATCTATGGGGTTTCCTTTATAGGTGACTAGACACTTTTCTCTTGCTGATTTTAGAATTTGCTCTTTCACTTTGACTTCAGGCAGTCTAATTCTAATGTGCTGTGGTGAATTTTTTTTTTTTTTTGCATTTTATTTGTGTGGGGATTGCTGAGCCTCCTATATCTGGATGTCTAATTCTCTTGCTAGACTTGGGAAGTTCTAATCTATTATTTCATTAAATGGTTTTTCTAAACATTTTGATCTCTCTTCATTCTTGGAAATAGTGATAATTTGTAAATTTGGTCACTCTGTTTAGTCTTGAATATTTCAAAGGCTTTGTTCATTTCTTTTTAAAAAAATACCAGAATATTACAGAGCTACAAATGTTTGATTACATGGATTGCTTTTGTACTGCCTGAGTCAAAGTTACAAGTGTGGCCATCACCCAGATAGTGTATGATTTAATTTAATGGGTGATGAATCACCCATTAGGTATGATTTCACTCATCCCCTCCTCCCCCCTCCCACCTGCATGATTTCTCTTGAAATTTACTTCTATCTGTGCACATGGATGTTGATCAGTTAGTTCCAATTTTACAGTGAGTACATCTGGTGTCTGTTTTTACATTCTTGCAATACTTCACTTAGGAGGATGGTCTCCAGTTCCATCCAGATTGTTGCAAAAAGTATTAATTCATTTTTTATTGCTGAGTAGTACTCCATGGTGTGCACATAACCATATTTTATTAATCTACCCATGAATTTATGGGCACCACTTATTTGCTATCCAGTAGTGTTTATCAACTTATTTATGACACAGTAAAATGTCATAGATAAGTTGATAAACTTATTTTATTTGGTAAAATATATTAATTTTAATTTTGCTTTTAAAAATCTTTTTGTTATGCTTAGAAAATGTTTCCTCATGCCCCAGTTAATTTGTTTTAGTGCATCTGAATTTTCTTTTGGTTTGTATGTGGTTTTTTCTTTAATTCTCTATTACCTTATGTATTTACTTTGGTATCAGGTTTGACACATCAATCTTTCTTTTATTCTTTTCACTTATGATTTGAACTAACTTTATCATTTGTCCAATTGCCATTAAAACGTTGTTATTGATGGCCAGCAATCACAATGTGTTTTCCTACTGCAGTTTATTCTCAGACTCTCATGGGTGACTCTTTCATACCTTCGCTATTCTCAAGTCTCCAGTATCTGCCCAACCCCACCATCCTCTTTCAGTTAATGCCTTGAGTCATTTTGCTGAAAATTTCCACAAGGTTCTATTAGAACATCGATTTACCTGATAGCATTTCTACATATACACTCTGTCTGTCCTCTTGATACCTTATGAACTGCCTTTCCTCCTATTTAAGCCTAACACCTCTAATTATGTGCTAGATTTCATTTGCTCCACCTGCTCAAGGATACTGTGCCAGCAAATTCCTCCTCATTGGTTTTTCCTCTCTACTGAATCATTCACAGACATACAACCATGTTGCATTTCTATTGGCTGAAAAACGTCTCTCTTAGCCTCATTTCTCCTTTTAACTAACCCCCCATTTCTCTGTTTTCCTCTTTACAAAACTACTCAAAATACTTGGCTACATTTATTGTTTCCATTATGCTTTCCCCATTCTCTCTTAATCTGACATCTATAAGACGTTCTTCCCAAATACTCCACAGAAATAGCTCCCCAGTGACTTTGATAACTTTTTTACAAAACCCTGTGGTGGATCGGTGATGAATTTCCTCATCTCAGTTGACCTAGGGGCAGCATTTAACATAATGGATTCTCTTTCTTGAAAACATTTCCCCTGCCCTCAACTGGGTTTTTCTCTGTGTCTGAATTCGTTCAAGCTGCTATATAACAAACTGCCAGAGGCTGGGTGACTTATAAACAGCAAATATTTATTTCTCACAGATCTGGACACTGAGAAGTCCTAGATAAAAGCACTGTTAAGATTTAGTGTTTGGTGAGGGTCTGCTTCCTGGTTCATTCACAGTTGTCTTCTTGCTGTGTCCTCACATGGTAGAAGGGCAAAGGAGCTCTCTAGAGTCTCTTTTATAAGGGCACTAATTCCACTCATGAGAGCTCTGCCTCGTGACCTAATCACCTACTAAAGACCCACTTCCTAATACCAACACTTTGGAGATTAGGATTTGAACATATGAATTGACAGTAAGTAAAATTGGACAAGGTAGTATAAGACCAGAGGTATTGAAAACAAATTTTCTAGGGCATTAGTCTCTGTATTTGTTCCAAATGGCCATTTGCAGGAGATAAGGGAATGCCAATTAGGTAAGTGTCTAGACCTCCATTATCTGCTTTTACCAGAGTGGCTATATTTCCTATGCTTACTATATATTTGCATAAAATTACTTCAGAAAAAGAGTTCCATTGCTTAAGGATGGAAGAGAGCAATTTAAAGCCATAGTTATAGGGAAAAGGTAGATTTGTTGGATTAAGAGAAAACTGAGTATAAATCTTACTTCAATAATTTAATAGCTTAGATACAAGGATTAAAAAAACTACTATAAATGTAGTATCAAAAATGTACCAAGGAAGCATTTATTGCAGTATTTGACATATGATTGGATTCATAAATTGTAGTTATTATTACTGTTACCTTTTTTCCCAGCTATATTCGTTTATTTCTAATTTATAAATATGAATCCAGTCTTGTCTAGGCTTTGAGAATCCAAAAATGGAAAATCTCTGTTCTCAAATATGTAGCAATCTGGCAAGGAGAAAAAGATATAAATATTTTAGTTATAATAAAATAATTATTATATTGGGAATAGATAAAGGGTACCAAAATAATGGAGTAAAGAATTTCTAAGTTACTCAAAAGAAATGAAAACTTTAGAAAGTATTTTATATGAAACATGAAAGAGTAATGGGAGTTTTTGATTTAGACAAGCCAAGGGAGCATATTCTAGGCAAAGGAAACGATATATGCAAGGTCAAAGAGACACTAGAGAATAGAATATCCTTGGTGAGCTTTTATTGTCAGCATTACCAAAATATAAAATGAATAGGACGATAATAGATGTGTAGTCAGTGTAATATTTGATCATAAAAATATTAAAAATATGAAGGTTTTATTTTCTCTTCTGAACTATAGGTAGACACTAAAGATTTCTAAATAGAATTATAATAGTATGTATTAATGTAAACCAAGTAATACCAAGTGGTTTATTTATTTATTTTTGTTTCAATAGATTTAGGGGGTACAAGTGTTTTTTGTTACATGGATGGATTGTGTGATGCCGATGTCAGGGCTTTTAGTATACCTGTCACCAGAATAGTGTACATTGTACCTGATAGGTAATTTTTTATCCCTAACCCCTCCCTTACCCTTTCCCTTCCTAGTTTCCAGTATCCATTATACTACTTTATGACTTAATATTTTAAAATATTACTTTTTCATTATTTTTCTTGATAAATTGCTAATAAAGAACGATAAAGCATGATTTAAATTATATATTTTTATATTAGATGAAATTTAGTTCCTAAACTCATTTCTAAACGTTCATATTATCTTTTAGTAAATATTCAATCATAGCTATGAAATATATTTATTTGAAAATGTGACTTAAACTTATGCTTTTAAAAACCCAATTTTATACCTTAGTTTTAGTTTGTGGTATAGTATTTTATATCTTTTGGAAATGGGATATTAAACTTTT
>CM052454.1:9174491-9194047 GCA_028533085.1 Varecia variegata | reverse complement strand
TTTTTTTTTTTTATTTCAGCTTATTATGGGGGTACAAAAGTTCTGCATAGATATATTGCCCATGTCCCTCCCAATCCCCCGAGTCCGAGCCTCAAGCGTGTCCATTCCCCAAACAGTGCCCATCGCACTCCTCCTGTAGGTATACACCCATCCCCGCCCCCACCCCCGTCCCCCCCAAGTCAGAACTTCAAGCGTGCCCATTCCCCAGACAGTGCACATTGCACTCATCATATAGGTATACACCCATCCCCCTCCTCCCACCCCCCCCCCCGCCTCTGTCAAATACACTTGATGGTGAGAAGGAAGATGGAGATACAGCTTTTTATGACTACAAATAATTTTATGTCATTTCTTTTAAAACCTTAACTGCTTTGCTCTCAGTCTTGTATTATTTTCTTTGTGCTGACCAAAAGCTTGATTAGAAAAGTAAACCCAGCACACTGAGTTGCATGTAAAGGCTGTTTATTTAACCCCTTTTGTGACTAAAGTATAGTGCTCAGTGCTGAAGTGACAAGCAGCCAGGCTTTAAAATTATTTTTTATTTCCATATCAGAAAATAGATTGGTTGCTAAAATTAATGTTTTAGGTTATTTTTTTAATCAATAACCAAAAATCATGTGTATATATCTTTCTGGTCTCTGTCCAGAATAGAGGAAAGATCTTAGATTAGATTTCCTGGTGTAATAAATATTTGTTTAATGAGTAAACTTGGTGCCAGTTTTATCCTTATAATAGTAAACTTCATTTTTCTTCATTATCCTATGAGATTCTTACTATGTTCATTTATGTACATCTAATAATTTATTTGACTGCTGAAAGATCACAGACATATATGACCTGTACTTTTGAAATAATCTGATACCTATTGGACATAAGTAAGACCTTACATTGTCTTATTAAAAACCTCAGCATCACTGATCAACACTAAGGTGTTCACGTGGTAGTAATACTCACTGGGTGCCGGTCAGGTTGCGGGGGCGGGGGGGGGGAGGTGCGGTAAACCCACAACTAATGGAAGAGGATTGCACTGTATGGGGGAAGGACACGCTTGTAGCCCTGGCTTGGGCGAGGCAAACATATTACATGTAACTAAAATGTTTGTACCTCCATAATATCCTGAATTTAAAAAAAGAAAAAAAACCAAAAACCTTGGCATCATTGTCATTTTCAAGAAACTCAGAATTGTTTTATTAAGAATCTAATATTTTTGTATTTATACATATATTTTCTTCAATGTGCACTTGCCCTTATTGATCTTAGTTTTATATAAGATCTTTGATGAATATGTATAATTCTGCTTAATTTTATATAACCTACTTGGTACAAGTAGTAAATAAAATACAGATTTTCAGAATTCTTAATTATGATTTAGCTAAACTAACTTGTAGAAGTTTATTAAAGATTTTCATCATTTGGGTTTTAAACAAATATTTTTTCAAATTATATGCTAATATCTGAATAAAGGTTACAAGTTAAACCCAGAAGTACTATCTTGAACAACTTCTTGGTTAAGTACCTATCACATGAAGATTGCTTTTAGATCATAAAATTTGGGAGTTGAAAGGTACTGAACATTACCTAATTTCATTCTTTACTATACTCTCTAATTTTATTCTTTCATTGAACATCTACAGCATGCAAAGGACTAAACTAGGCATTGTAAAGGAAGCACTTTGGAAAAAAAATAAATTTAGAACATATACCCAGTAGTTTTCTTTTCATGTTATATATATTATAATATATAACATATTATATATTTCATGTTATATATATTATAGTATATTCAAAAGATCTCTTTTGAATTCCAGTTTTGTCACTGCTAATTTTTTAAGAAGCAAACTCATCCCTAAATCCCTCTGTCACTCCACATAGGTGAAAAGAAAAAGCTGAGACTCTTCAGCTTCAGTACATATACATTTATTTATTTTATTTTATTTTTTTGAGATGGGGTTTCACTCTGTCTCCCAGGTTAGAGTACAGTGACATGATCATAGCTCACTGCAGCCTCAGACTCCTGGGCTCAAGCAATCCTCCTGCCTCAGCCTCCTGAGTAGCTGGGACTACAGGTGCACTCCACCACACCTGGCTAATTTTTTTCATTTTTTTTTAGAGATGGGAGTTTTGCTATGTTGCCAAGGCTGGTTTTGAACTCCTGATGGTAAGCAGTCCTCCCACCTCACCTTCTCTAGTTGCTGGGGTTATAGTCGTGAACCACCATGTTGGGCTCCTGTTATTTATTCTATTTGTTCTGGACTTAAATTAGCATATTAAATTGCCAAGTATGTAATTTGGAAAAAAATGAAAATTTACATTTGGAAAAATGGTCATATAATAAGTTTTTTTTATTTCAGCATATTATGGGGGTACAAATGTTATGGTTACATATATTGCTTTTGCCCTGCCCGAGTCAGAGCTACATGCATGTCCATCCTCCAGACAGTGCACACCGCACCCATTAGGTGTGAATATACCCATCCCCTCCTCCCCCCGCCACCTGCCCAACATCTGATGAATGTTACTATTATATGTGCACATAAATGTTAATCAATTATATAGAAATAAGTTTAGAGACAGTGTAAATATCAATTTGTAACACTTTAAGTGCAATGCATTTACTACTCTGGTGTGTTTTATCTGATGGAGGAAAAAGATCCTTAACTAGTGAAAAAATGATTTTTAATTACAATTTAAAAATCACCAAGGAAATAAAAGTATTATTTGTGAGCCAATGAATTTAACATTGTCAAAATTAAAAGATGAGAAGTCATGTACAAAAAAAGGGGGCATAAGTGAGTGAATATTCACTACAACTTGAGAATACCAGGCTTCTCCCAGTTTACTCCCCAAGATTGGCATCCCAGGATTTTAACTTCCAGCAGGAGAATGGAAGACTCTTCTCTGAGGAAGTTATCGGTCCTAAAAAAAACAAAGCAAACACAAACAAACAAATAACTACTTAAAGGTATTGACATATAGGTTTTTCTAATGAAATGGCTGAGCCACATCATCCAAGGTTAGGTTGACAAGCCCCAGCCATGCCCAGAGAGCTTCCAATCAACTTTTATTGTCCTAAGGATGTAGGGCGAAAAACAAATAGCCAAGAAGGATCAACAGACATTTGAGTCCAATATGATAGACCTAAAAAAAAAGAAAAAAAAAAAAAAAAGGAAAAGAGCATATTTGAAAGACACACAGCACACGCATCATGCAAGGAGAAGAAAACTTTAAAAAAATCTAACATTAATAATTTCCAGACAAGACACTGTATCCATGACATGAGACAATTAAGTGGATTTCCATTTTGTGAGGAATGCATATGAGGACAGAGTGTTGTTACCTGAAATAAGTAACGTGCTTTTTCTTCCATTGTTTCCCCCAAATAATGGACATTACCTCATCTACAATTCAGGTTTAGCCACATAAAATTACGAATTTTGAGGGTGAACAATGGTTACATATTGACAATTTTACATAGTTTGACCTAATATATTCTCCCTTCTCTGCATTCCACACTCTATCAGCCAGAGTATTCTTGCCTTTTTACAAAAATAGACATTATTTTCAGAGCAGTTTTAGGTGCATAACAAACATTTTGCTGAAAGTACAGTTTTCATATTAGCACCATTCCCCAGGTTATTAGCATCTTGCATTAGTGTAGTACTTTTGTTACAACTGATAAACCAATATTGAAACATTTTTAAATAAAGTCCATAACTTACATTAGTGTTCACTCTGTGTTGTATAATGCTCTGGGTTTTTACAAGTGCGTAATGTCCTGTATCCCCCATTATAGTATCAGACATAGTGGTTTTACTGCCTTAAAAAAGTGCTATGCTCCACCTCGTCATCCTTGCCTCCTTTCTCTAACCCTTTGGCAATCACTGATCTTTTTACTCTCTCTGTAGTTTTGCATTTTTGAGAATGTCATATAGCTGGAGCCACACAGTATGTAGCTTTTTCAGTGTGGCTTCTTTCATATGCAAGTAAGGTTTCTCCACGTCTTCTTCATGGCTTGACAATTCATTTCTTTTCATTACTAAATTATACTCCATTGTATGGATGTTCCATAGTTTATCCATTCCTCTATTGAAGGACATCTTAGTTGCTTCTAACTTTTGGTAATTATGAGTAAAGTTGCTATGAGTAAACCTGTACATTCATATGCAGGTTTTTGTGTGAATGTAATCATTTGGGTAAGCAGAAGTCTGACTGCTGGATCATAAGGTGAGACTGTATTTAACTTTAAGAAACTGCCAGACTGTCTTCCAAAGTGGCTGTACCATTTTGCAGTCCTACCAGCAATGAATGAATTCCTGTTGCTCCACGTCCTCACCAACATTTTATGTTGTCAGTGTTTGGGATTTTAGCCATTCTAATAGGTGTGTAGTGGTATTTTATCGTTGTTTTAATTTGAAATTCCCTAATGACATGTTTTTGAGCATCTTTTCATATGCTTATTTGCCATCTGTATCTTTAGTGAGGTGTCTGTTCAGATCTTTTGACCATTTTATAATTTTTAAAAAAATTGTTGAGTCTCTGTATATTTTGGATAAAAGTCCTCTATTAGATACATGTTTTGCAAACATTTTCTCCCAGTTTGTATCTTGTCTCTTCATTCTCCTAACTGTATTTCTCAGAGCAGAAGTTTTTAGTTTTAATGAAGTACAACTTATCCATTTTTTCGCTCACAAATCTTGCTGTTAGTGTTATATTTAAAAGTCATTGCAAATGCAAGGTCACCTAGATTTTCTCCTATATTATCATCTGGAAGTCATATGGTTTTATATTCTAAATTTAGGTCTGTGATCCATTTTGAGTTAATTTTTGTAAAACATGTAAGGTCTGTTTCTAGATTCTTATTTACTTATTATTTTTTTGCATATGAATGTCCACTTGTTCCCGTACCGTATTCTTTGGTGAAAGGACTATCCTTTCTCCTTTAAATTGTCTTTGCTTCATCACTGAAGATCAATTGATTATATTTGTGTTGATCTTTTTCTAGGCTTTCTGTTCTGTTCCATTGATCTATTTGCCTGTTCTTTAGCCAGTACCACATTGTCTTGATCACTGTAGCTTTATATTTAGTCTTGAAGTTGGGTAATTTTAATCTTCTGACTTGTTTCTGGATCTTTTGCTTTTTATATAAACTTTAGAGTGTTTGTTGATATATATAAAATAACTTTCTGAAATTTTGACTGTGAATGCATTGAATCTATAGATCAAGCTGGGAAGAATTGACTTTTTTTTTTTTTTTTTTTTTTGAGCCATGGTCTTGCTCTGTCATTTAGGCTGGAGTGCAGTGGCACTTGGTAGCTCATGCAGCCTGGAACTCCTGGGCTCAAGAAATCCTCCTGCCTCAGCCTCCTGAGTAACTAGGACTATAGGCACACACCATCATGCCCAGCTAATATTTTTTTTTCATATTTTGTAGAGATGGAGTTTCACTATATTGCCTAGGCTGGTTTTGAACTCCTAACCTCCACCAGTTCTCCCTTCTTGCCCTCCCAAAGTGCTGGGATTATAGACGTGAGCTTCTGCACTGGGCCAGAATTGACATCTTAATAAATTAAGTGTTTCTGTCCATGAACTTGAAATATTTAATTTATGTCTTTGATTTCTTTTATAAAAGTTTTATAATTTTCTCCATATAGATATTGTACATATTTTGTCAAGTTTAAATCTAAGTATTTCCATTTTGGGGGGTACTAATGTAAATGGCATTGTGTTTTAAATTTCTAAATCCAAGTGTTCATTGATGGCAGATAGGAAAGAAATTGACTTTTGTATGTAAGTTTTGTGTCCTGAAACCATGCTGTAATTGCTTATTAGTTCCAGAAGGTTTTTTGTTGATTCTTTGAGATTTTCTGCATAGACAATCGTATCATCTTCCAACAAAGACAATTATATTTCTTTCTTCCCAATCTGTATACCTTTATTTACTTTTCTTTTTCTATTGCATTAATTAGGACTTCCACTACAATATCAAATAGGGGTGATGAGAGGAGACAAACATTTCTTGTTCCTAGTCTTTGGAGAAAAGCATCTAATTTGTTATCATTAACTACGATGTTAGCTATAGGTTTTTTGTAGATGTTCTTTATCAAGTTGAGGAACTTCCCGTTTATTCCTAGTTTGCTGAAAGTTTTTGTCATGAATGGATGTTGGATTTTATCAAATGGTTTTCTTCATCTTTTGATATGATCATATGCTCTTTCTTCTGATCAAATCTTCTTATAAACATATTAATGACAGACATTTTTGCAACCACACTAGTGGTATTTACTAGGGGCAGAGTCCTTATGTAGTGCTTTTATAGCAGGATGTACCTGGTCTCTCAGTGTTGCTAATTGTAAATAAATCTGAAATTATTGATTTATGAAGCATGACTCTCTGGAAATGTCACTTAATTGATGCAATTATAGGACTATAAAATGGAGATCTTTAATGACTGAATAGCTTCCTTTAGTGTAAGTAATGCTATGCATGCACCATTTAGAAACCACTTATGTTAAATCTGGGCCAGGGCTCATTGTCATATGGCAAGGAAAGGGAATTGATACAAATACGCTCATGATCATGCTGCTTGCTATGCTTTGATTAACAAAGTTCTTTGTATCTGACCCAGGAATCTCATTTCTTTTGCCAGGATCGTGAAATAGTAACCAGCTAACTTATTAGCATGTAGGTAGGGTAAAATGAAATCCTGCCCCAACACGTTTCTACATGGTGACAGTTGGCTTGAGCTGCATAGCACCTGCTTCTTTCAGTGAATCATGTAGTCTCCATCTAGCCGTGGTCCTCACTGTTGTAGCCCACTGTCAGTCACCTTTTTTCATAATTGAGTTTTTATTTTCTTATTGTAAAATTAAAAGGCATTTTATAGAGTAAGGGTTAGCACAAAGGACTCAAACTATAATGCCTATATTCAGGTATGAGTTTCACTACATAAACCTGTATGACTTTAGGCAAGTTATTTAAGGTTCACATGACTCTCTTTCTCCATCTGATAATGGTGATAGAGGTAATAATAGTGCTTTCTTTATGATCATTTTTAAAATGTACTAAGTTAATATGTGTAAAGTACTTGGGGTAGTGCTGGACATATGGTAAATGTTAGCTCTTACTATTAATAAACCATATCCCTATTACAAATGAGAAACTAAAAGACATATTTGGGTAAAAAAATTGGGAATAGGATATTATTTATAGCATAATTCTGTGTGCTTATGCAAAGTGTCTGGAGTGTAGAATTAGTTTAATAATATTTCAGATGGTTACAGGAAGCTAGAAACATAACATTCCATGGTTGTTTTATGATCTAATTTTTGTATTTATTTTTAGGTTTATGGAAGTTTGCACTAGAAACCTAAGTTTTTAAAGAAAGTTAAAGTAACAGAAATTTAGGTATAAGCTCAACAATGGGAAAGTATCTTATAAAACATTCTAAGCTTTCACAATATAAAAGAGTACCTGAAAATATTATCATAACATCTGTTGATAAGTGTTATAAGAATAGTACCGCTGTTCAGTTTATTCAATTTAGATTTTAAAAAATAAAATCTAAATATGATTTTATATTTATTCATGAATAAGGAATGCTCAGGACATTTTCTGTATGTCAATTCATGGTGATAAAGAGGTAGACTAAACATTTAGCTTTTGGGGTTGTAATCTTGATTCTCTTGGTCACAGTCTTTAATAAATGACATATTTTTTGAGGTATATAGGTTTTTTGGATGCCTAGTAGAGAACTTACTGTGACCTACATAATTTATGAAATGCAGTAAAATGAACTTCCTGCATTTGAGATTAACCTGTAAGAAAAAGTCCATAGAATAGATAAATATCAGGTAGACACATATCTATATTAAAAGATATTGGAGATTTGATCCTGAATATTTTCAGTAATATTGTTTATCATTAGCAATCATGTAGAACAACAGCACTTGATGCAAATGTCTTGAATCAATGGTTGCTTTACTCAAATTGGATAGTTGATTATATCAGTAGAAATAACACTGTCTGCAAATGCTAAGTTGGTAACAGTGCTATAGATCATTGTGTGATTATATCGTTACATCACAAAAGAAAAAGACAAAAACATGAACAGCACATAAAAGTACATTAAGTAAGTAATAGTAAATAATGCTAGAGCCACTCCGCTACACCTAGAAATCTCTTTTAAGTAATCCTTATGTAATGCTGTTTCAGCACATAGATTGATTTTTTAAAATGAAGATGATAACTAGTAAAGGTCTAGCTACTAATTTGATTTTAAAACAGTCATGCCTTTTGTAATATACCGAATTGCATATAGAGTCAGTTCCAATGGAATAGAAACAAAGGAAAGGGATGTTTCCTATCATTTACCATAAAAATGGAGATTTAAAAATTTAAATACTAAACTTAGAATGCCAATTTGTGAATATCCAGATAATCTAGTGACATTAGTCATAACTTACTTTTAAAAAGTCTTCTGCATTCTCGGCAAGTAAAATAGCTAAACTAAAATGGCTATAAAATTAAGCTTCACTCATCCTCACCAGAGCATATAATTTTTCCCATAAATGCTATTTTTTGTGCTGACTAGAACATGTCCTGAAATGTTTTAATAAATTTCCTTGTCTTGTTACGTATAGAAAATTAAATGAACCTTTTCACCTCAGAGGTCAGAGTCACTGCTCAACTCAACATTCTGAACATTATCAGAAATTTGTGTTTTATCATTCAGAATAATCATTTTCTAAGACTTTTCACTTTATTTTTTACTTTTATCGGCACTAATGAGTTTCTTTGCATGTCTTATTTCTCTAGGAAATATAGTTTTAATATTAATAGTCACTGTGCCTACTGCAGCTTCAGAGATAGCAAACAACCAGTTTGAAATGAAATGCAGATGCCAACAGCTTAAAAATGCACATATAGGCTTGATAAGAATCACAAATAAAATTGCAAATCATAGATTTTTATGAATTCTCAAAGGAATTGAAACCTTATGTGGTAAATTCATTAAAGCCAAATTGCTATTTAATTGTGATTACAGTTACTATCTTTCTATTAGCTGAGTGAGAGATGATCTTGGAAGTGGGAAGGCACAAGAAAATGCTGTACTTTTGATATATTGTTATTATCGAGGTCTTCAGAGGTAGCATTGCCTAATAGTTGGGAGTTTACCTTTTCTGATAAGGCAGACATAGGAGCCCCACCTGGCTCTTCCATCTACTCCCTAATACACTCGTACCCAGAGAATTTGAGAACTGAGCCCTAGATTCCTAATCTTTAAAATGGGCACAATAATAGTATCTATTATAGATGATGCAAGGGTTGCAAGGGTTATGAAGAAAATATGGAGGCTATCTGGCACATGGCAAGTACTGATTATGTTATTTAATACTTTTTTAATTGTCAGTAGGTACCATTTAAAAAAATAAGACATTTTATATGTATAACCTAATCTATTAGTAAATAATTTAAATCCTATTGTACTTGCATATGTCATTTTAAAATGTTTTGTTTGTGTGTTAATTTTGTTCATGTTAAGTGGATCTTTCTTTAGTTTCTCTTCTATATGTAGAGTAAAGAAATCTTTAATTTAGTGTACAGCTATTATTTAGCTGTATATGCTCATTACTGGCATGATTTCATAATGGTCCCAATTAGAAAACTGAAAAAATAATTCAGTTTAAGTATGAGATCTAAATTATGTGTTAAAAGTTTGTATGGTTAAAAATGAGCTTTGCATATTTTTGTTGATGTATATACTTTCTGGAAAGTCTAATATTTCCATTTACTATTTTCTTTCTATCAGTATATTCACACATATAAGTCCTAACATCCACAGAACATTTAAAGAAACAATTATATAGATATTTTCCAAAGGATAGTATCTAATGGTGTATATATTTGTCTTTCATGATTTTTAAAGAAAATTTTAGAAATGCAATTTTAGTGAGAACTAAAACAATCTCCTAATCTTAAAAATGGCTATGATGATTTTTAAGATTAAGATTAAGATTAAGAGTAGGCTCAGCTGCATACAAAATAAAACTCAAAATAACTATAGAAATTTCTGCCTTTTTCTTGTAAAAAGAGATAGGTAGTCTAGGGCTCATATGAAGACTTCATGAAGTAACCAGGATCATGGGCTTTAGCCAGCTCACCACTTAGCAAGCTTAGCCATGTGGTCTTCACCCTCCCGGGTCAAAACAGCTGTTCTAGACATCACATCCGACTTCCATGTCCCAGGGGAGAGGGAAATGAAAGAGTATCAATAACCCCAAATTTGCCACAGAAGGTTACTTTTCTAATTGGACAATAATTTTCTTTACTTGTTAATATTTAGTACTTATAGATCCAAAGTCACCACTAGCTGTAAGGGGCTCAGTTAAAAGTTGGGATATTAAAATCAATTCAGTCTCTGCCACATATTTTTTGAAGAATGCATGTACACACTCAGAAGTGTTAAAGACAACTATTAAATCTGGCTTTATAAACTACAGAAAATTGGTATGCTGTTACAACCTACTCATCATTTGTTTTTTATGATTAAATTGTTATAATAGCTATAATTGGTTCTGCATGATCTGCTAAGAAAATGGTAGAGTTATTAAAAAACAGTAAATGCCATGTTGTACTACTCAACTGTTCAATACATCTAACCATTTTAGAGTCCTTTTAAAGTATTTTCACTGAGTAGGTAACAATCTTCAGTTGCAAAGAACATTTTATGGTTTATGAGCAGATAGTTCCTGACTGTCCATTAGGAGAGTTGCTTTAGAAGAATATTCATATTGAATAGAATGCTTCAGTAGTTGACTTCAAAAGAAATTTTTTTTACCTCATACTTTTAATTTTGAAAAAATGAAAACTGTAAAACTACTAATCTAAATTTGTTAAAGAGTTAATTTGAAATCGCTATCTAATTCAGAACATTGTGCATATGAGTGATTGTCTGCCTATTCTTACCGTCTGATAAAAGCATTAAACTATGAGAGAGGTCATCAGAAAATTTAAAAATACAGGTTTTTGTCTTTTCTAGCTATAAGGGAAAAAAGTCATTTGCCTTGGGATTCAGGAACATTGTGGCAGTACAGCTAATGATTTAAATTTAATTAATCAAGGCATAGAATTTTAGAATTTGTGGAAACTTTTGAAAATACATCCTTCAATGCTGTCATTTTATAGTTGAGGCATTGGGGTTTGGAAAGTTTATGATTTAGCAAGGTGTCACGTTAATGAGTTAGAGGTAGGGCTGAAACCAGGATGAGGGTTTTACTGCCTTTTAATCCGGTGTATTCCTTCCCTCCCTCTCTTCCTCCCACCATCCCCCCCCCATCCCTTCTGACCTTCCTTCCTTCCTTCCTTCCTGCTAACTCTGCTTTCTATATTTTAATAGTATAAGCATTAAAATAATTGTGTATCATAGAGGGTTCAAATGCAGAAAAAGGAAACCAATTTGTTTTGACAAAAATTAATTTAACACAAGGAATAAGGTGTTTATAATATTGTTGTAAAAGTTAATGTAGGGAACTCTAGGCTGGGCTTCTAGAAATAACTTGCAGAATACCATGATATAGTCCAGCAGAGGAGCTGAGGCTACTATCACAAGTTTCCACATTTTTAAAACTAGTGACTGGAATACGAAATGCTGGTAAATAAGCAGCTGTCACTAACTTCATAACTGTCACTTGACATACATAGAGCTACTGAATGGACCCTGGAATAGTGCAGCAGAAAACTCCATCGATCAACTACGTCTACCAGTAGAGCTAAACAAAAAGTAATGGCCTCCACTTCAATATCCCTGCCTTCCCATGTATGTTCGTTTAATTGTTGGGACCCAATTTACATACAGAATCCCAACTGTAAGGAAGTCTGATAAATGTTATCTTTAAGTTTGCAGCCTCTATCACGCAAAGAAGGCACCCCAGCAGGGGTGTTTAGAAGAAAGCTTGCTTCATATGTAAAACACAGATGCACACATAAACAAACACACCCGCACACAGAGACAAACAAAACAGAGCAAAGAAGAAAATAATGCTGTGGTTTTAGAGCCTGCTCTTATTCTTGGCACACTCAAGGAGATAACCACTGTAAAAGCAGTGCAGGGCAGTGCATACAAACATGGAATATGTTGCGCCAAAGTCCAAAGAGGCCTGCCAAGATGTATGTGAGAGGGAGTGCTGAGGTTTTTTTCTTCTTTCTTTTTTTCACTTTGCACAGGTCATTGGAGCTCCAGAGCTTTCATAAAGGTAGCAGGCCTTGAATTTTCATGAAGTTGCTTCCATGTTTGCAAATAGAATTAATTCATAAAGTCATAGAAACTTAGACTTCATAGAAACCTTGGAGAATGTTTACTTCAGTGCTATCACTTTATACTTGGCACAGCTGAGGTCAAAAGAGGTTGCGTGGCTTTACCTTGGGTCCTAATGGTTAGTTAGTTACAGTGTTGCGGGTAAAACTAATGATTTCTTCCCTTGAATACTTTTTTATTATACCCTGTTTTTCCTAAATGTATTATTTTCATTAATATATCAAGACTTTTATTTTATGTAACATTCTAATTTCAGGATTTAGATCAAAATCATTGGAAAATATATGTTTCAAATATGGTGATGAATGAAGACTTGCTTTGGTTAATCTCTTCAAAACTGGCAATAATGTTATCAACAGCAATGCGGTGCTTTGTGATTTAAGGCAAATTGTGTTAAAAGGACAGAATTGATCATTCAAAGCGAGGGAAATCTGAGTGTTCACCCATTCTAGAACTCTGCAGATGTCTAAGGGATTGATTGCAGAGGATTCAGCACCATCTTTTTTTATTATGCTATTCTGTTTAACAGTGAGGAATAACTCAGTTTGGGCTCCAGGAAATGATACATGAAATAAACATATTCACATGACTGCTTTAGCCATTTGAATTATTTTCACCAATTTGCTGCTCTGTCATATCAGGTTTCTAAATAACCAACTGGAGTCCTACTTTCTCATGTTCTGAATATTATGAATCATGGAATTTGCATTATCTCTGAAATAATACATTGCCTAAATTTCTTCTCCTGCCCCTTCCCCCTCTCTTCCTCTTCTCTTTTTTTTTTTTTATTATTGGCTCCTGTTATGTGAATGACCTATTACTATCTACAACTGAGGATATGAAAAAGTAAGGCACTCTTGCCTTCAAAGAACTTTTGGTCTGGTTAAAGGGTCAGAGCCTATCCTTGCAAAGAGTAGTTAACAACAACAACAAAAAAGGCTTGAATGATAAGCACTAGAGAAGATCAGAGAGGGGAGAGATCACTAGTCAGTGCTTAAGGCAAATAACAGAAATTTCAGAGGAGAATATTTCAGCCTTGACTTGAAGGATTTAGGATACAGTATATTATGCATAAATTATGTTAAACCAGTTGGGTCAGTGTTAGATCCTCACAGGCATTTTGAGTAAATTTGTGATAAATCACTTGACAGTTTTAATTCATGATGAAATAAATCATCTTTTAAGCAAATTTAAATTTAAAACATAAAATGAGAAATTTAATTCAAATGATATAAACAAATTACAAAAAGATAGACTTAAAATATGTATGTGTATATATTGAAAAATGCCAGAAATATTTTATACACTAGAGCAAAGAGATAGGATGTGATAGAAAAATCATGTATGTTGCTGCATCTTCATTCTTTTCATACTTAATTATGGGACCCTGCCAATGTGGAGCAAAAAACAATATAAAGTCTCATATTCTTTAATTTAATTCTGGCAGAGAAGATAACTGAAGCCAGAGGCTACAAGCCTCAGTTGACAATTTAATAAAGACTCTTAAAAGAACAGGAGACTGGGCGCTTTTGGGAGACAAGCCCAGAGCCAGTCGTCGCATCTGTTTAGATAAAGAAAAGGTTGGTGAATATTTAGATAAAAGTTCCCCAAATATTTAAGTTAAATATATGTTTATTTTTTATCTAGTTATCATGAACTTGAATTTTTCTTTAAATTTATTTGCTATGAAGGCTAAAGATCTTTTCAGTAATATTGAAACATTTATATTTCAAGTCTCAATGGCTGTTGAATTGTGACCATGAAACCACAAATATTAATTATAGAAAACTGCATGCTAAAATGTGTGTTGTGGAATACCTGTTTTTTTCCTTTAAAATTGTAAATGCTGTTGTTCACTGGGTGCCGATTTTATCCACCACACTTGTAATATCAACCTTGAAATCAGTGATTTTTTTTGTTTCTGTAATTTTCTTAGTCTATAAGTGGCTTGAGTTTGCTTTTTCTTTTTATTTCAAAATTTTAAGGGGATACAAATGTTTTAGGTTACATGGGTCGCTTTTGTAATGCTTGAGTCCTGTCTATAGGTGTGCCCATCACTCAAATAGTGTTCGTTGTACCCATTAGGTAGGTTTTTGCCCCTCTCTTCTCCCTCCCCACTGGTTGATTTCCACTGAGTTTTACTTCCCTCTGTGCACATGTATGCTCATTGGTTAGTTCCAATTTAATAGTGAGTACATGTGGTGTTTGTTTTTCCATTCTTGAGTTACTTCACTTAGGAAAATGGTCTCCGGTTCCATCCAGATTATTGCAAACAGTATTAATTCATCTTTTTATGGCTGAGTAGTACTCCATAGTATACATATACCACATTTTATTAATCCACTCTTGAATTGATGAACACTTGGGTTGAGTCCACATCTTTGCAATTGTGAGTTGTGCTGCACTAAACATTTGAGTGCAGGTGTCTTTTTGATGAAAAGTCTTCTTTTCCTTTAGGTAGGTACACAATAGTGGGATTGCTATATTGAATGGTAGGTCTACTTTGCTTGTTAGTAGATTGCATCAGGGTTTTCTTCCTGTGGACTTACTTATAATAAACCTGATGACTCTGGTGCATCCATTTCTGGAAAGCATCACAAGTGTGAGTTTTTCTCAGACATTATGATGTGTTGTCTACAATGTAGGTCATCACTTAGGTTCAGTTTCAGAAACTATTGCTAATATAAAGCTAACTAAGGAAGCTTAAAAAAGCAGTGATTTCCTGGATTTATTAATAAAAACAAGCACATAGAACCCAGTAACAAGCAGTCCCTAACTTCCCTTCTTCCTCTTCTCCTACCAGGGGATTTTAACATGAATTTTCCATCTATTGTTACTTTACATCCACTGTTATCACATGCCTTCATGTGTCAAGAGAAGATAGCTGTCTCCCTCCTCCAGGCAATTCAAATGCATACAGAGACATGCAGATCTCCTTAAACTCAGTTATGTTCTCTTGAGAGCCACCTCTAAAATTCCTTTCCTTTGGCCCTCTATATCTTTACACTTATTGAAACTTTCATTCTATTACTACCTTAGTATTTGTGGACACATTTATATTGCTTATTCCCCTTACTATATTGCAAGGTTCTTAATTGGTAGAAAATGGATTGCATTAATTTTTATATCCCCTAGAGCTGCTGTCCTCAACCCATGAGGACCCTCATGGGTCTGTGGCCTGTAAGGAACCAGGCTGCACAGCAGGAGGTGAGCCGCAGGTGAAGCGAAGAAGCTTCATCTGTGTTTACAGCCACTCCCCATTGCTCGCATCACTGCATGAGCTCTGCCTCCTGTCAGATCAGTGGCAGCAGCATGAGGTTGTTACAGGAGTGGGAACCCTACCATAAACTGCACATGCAAAGGACCTAGGTTTCGTGCTCCTTATGAGAATCTAATGCCTGATGATCTGAGGTGGAGCTGAGGTGGTGATGCTAGTGCTGGGGGTGGCTGCAAATACAGATTATCATTAGCAGAGAGGTTTGTATAATTATTACATATTACAATGTAATAATAATAGAAATAAAGTGCACAATATGCTTGAATCACGGCAAAACCATTGCTCTCCTCCCCACCGCCTCCCCCCTGTCCATGGAAAAATTGTCTTCCATGAAATCAGTACCTGGTGCCAAAAAAGTTGGGGACCACTGCCCTAGAGTTCTTAGTACTGATGTAAAGAAACGACTTTGGAATTACTAGTTGTGCAAATAATTTAACAGTTTTGAGACTCAGTTTTATTACTGCATAAAATGGAAATAACAAAGATGTACTGCTTAAGTTTTTTGTGGCAATCAAAATAAGTGAAAGTGCCTTACAGTGCCTGTCATATAGTATAGCCACGCGAGCAGCAGCAATAGAAATAATATTAATAGTAACAATAGTAGTTGTAGTACTACCAGAAGCAGCAGCAGCAACAGTTGCTGGATAGAGTTTTTATTTTTTAATGTTATAAGGAATATATTTTTCACATTTTAGTTTTTTAAATATAGCAAAAATAATAAAAATATTGTTCAGGTCTTTCTTTGGGCGAAGTCACTGGTCTAGGTGTTCCTCCCAATAATTCCAAGACATGGGTGTTATTATAATATTATTATCACTTTCAGATGTGGAACCTGAGGTATAGAGACTTCAAGTAATTTTTTCAAGTTCATATAGGTGACAAAGTGACAAAGCAAGGATTAAGCCTCATGCAGCCCAACTCCTCTAGAGGCTGTCTGTCACCTACTAGGTACTCAGTGAGTATTTGTTGAATGAGTAATCTTTTATCATGTCAAATTATCCATTTGACTTTATTCTTTTATTTTCTTTCTGTATAAACATGTTACAGTCTTATATTATAAATTCAATTGTTTTGTGGAGAATAGTGTAACACAAAAACTAGATTCATAGTTTATTGCTAAAAGGCATTATTGCTTTAGTGCTAGGAAGCACTGGTATGGAATTCAAAATAAAAAAAAATGTTATTGGTAAATACAAGATCTGTGTATGTAAGTTTGTAAGTTTGTAGAATATATAGTTACCATATATTGTTATTGCTTGTATACGCCACACAAGGAAATCAGTCCCATTACTTTTCAGTCACATTTCCTATCTAAATATTAGTAGACATATGACGTGAACTAGGGGAGCAATATATGTGAGATTTTACAAAAATATTATTTGCCTTTCCAGTAGAATCCTTTGATCCTTTTTTGTCTCAGTTGAGCCCATTTTTAGAAAAGCTGAATGTAAGAGGTTGGGGTATGGTATCTATTGTTTGGTCTTATTACAGTCGTTAACTGCAGTCAAGGTGCCTTTCAGGAAGAAAGGATGATAGATGGGCCACATTCTCAGGATCACATTCACTGTCATGGAGAACAAAAGTCAGGAAGGCGGGAGGTAGCAGAAGACAGAGTGCAGTGGGGTACAGGTGCACCTTTTCCAGAGAAGAACAAGATGAATGTTCCCATTGTCGCTGCTCCCTGCATTTCCTTAGTCATTAGTGTGACAGGTCTGTAATTGATGACATGACATGGGACCTGTTGTGAAGCTTCTTTTCCCTTCTTTGAAGCTACTCCTGTGTCCTTTAAACAGTATATGGTTATCTAATGTGTCAGTACATCTGCCTTCATATCTCAATCTAGGCTATCTTGGTAATGACAGAAAATCACACCACTTGTAAAAAGGGAAGATAATATTAAAGTTTCATAGCTGTGTTAACTGCAATTCTCAGCAGTGGTTTCTTATGTAATAGGCAAGGTCAAGAATAAATCTATCAGAGTAAGAGAAAATAGCATAATTTGAGCTCCCAATCTGTTGCAAAGGAATGCTTTGTAGTGTAAAACTCATCGTTTTACTTACGTGATTTAATATGCTTTCTCCAGTTGCACTATTGAAATTAAGAGTTTCAAAGTTCTATTCCAAGAAATACTGCATTACATAGATCATTTAACAGATTGTCTAAATACTTGAGCAAAATAACTGAATGTCCAAATCATGACTAACCACTTTGGATTCCATTTTAATAGTTGTTTGAAAATTATTGAATCTTTCAGACACTGCTGAGAAATATATTTGATTTTAATTACATATTTAGCTTATTTTATAATTACTTATTAATTAATCAATGTTGTCCATTTGGGAATTATGGAGAAAGTTACTCTAAGAAACCACAGAGGTGTGACATATATTATAGGAAATACATGTTAAAAATTTCTAATATGAATCCTTAAGATTAGAACCTTATTACTTATCAAAAGTGTTATCAACAATTTAATGAAGTTTGTTTTTCTTGGATAGAGTTTTAAAAAATGTTAGAAAGTATACCTTTTTCCCTTTTAGTTGTTAGGAATGTAGCAATAATGAAAAATGTGCTTTTCAGAGCAATTATCTATAATGAGAAGCCCTCCACATTGGGAATAAATCCAATTTGTTATGTATTAAATTTGTCTACTGCACATGTAGAGTTGCTTCACTATAACTCTTTTAATATGTATAATCTTATTAGCATTATAATGACTTCATGCTGAAACTTCATGGAATAAACTTCCAAAGGAAAACCTCAAATAAAAAATAAAACAGAACATCGGTGGTGATATAAGTCAAAACTACATTTCATTAGTATATTTCTAGTTTCCTTATCATTTTCCAAACTATATTTCCATGCCTGATTCTATAAGATTACGTCTTCAATCGAAGCATTATTAGTCACTTCCTTCAGACATATACCTAACTTTTAATATACTAGGCATGAGACCATAGCATATGACATCCAATAACATAAAACATCCAGGTGACCTTTAAGAGTCACAAAAATATACATGAGTATGTTTTTTTTTTTTTTTAACAGACTAGTTAGGTCAGAGTTTGCGAAGTATTGTCTTAACTAAAAATTCACTTAGATAGCCATCAAAATTTTTGGAAGGACCGTTAAAATACATTTGGGTAGTCTCTTTTTTATTTGCTAGATGATCATTTTCTTGCCTTTGTTTCTGAAGCAAGACTTCCTCCTGAATTTTTTTCACCTCTTTGATCATTTTTTCTGTTCTCCATGGTCTCTCCTCCTTTACCTGCTACTTATACGCCAGTCTATAGATGTTCTTCAGAGTCCTGTCCTGTTTTCTTCTCAGGTACCATAACTTCATTCTCAGTTTTATACTACTTAATCCAAAAGTTTTTTATAATCCCTTTTATTTTATGAGGATTGCATACATGTTGCTAGTCTTCTACTGAGATCTGCTTCTGAAAGATATGCTGATAATGTAAACCATGCTTTCCCCATTAAATCTACTCATCTTCCTACCCATTATTTCAAACTAAAAATCGTTGATGTCATTTTTAATTTCTTCTTCTTTCTTCCTTTTCTTATTCCTCAATTCTATTTACCATTATGCCTTGTGAATTTAATCTTTGCAGCTGTTCTTAAATTCATGCATTTATTTCTATTCTCAGAGAGAATCTTTTACCTGGGTTATTGCTACAGGCATCTAATTCTGTTGCCAACTTCTCCATCTGACAGTCACAGTTATCTCCTAAGCCATAGATGTGATCATTTCACTTTCTTATTAAATCACTTTTCTGGTTCTCCTGTTCTGATATGGTAAAGTTCAAATTCCTTAGCATAGCTATCAGGATGTTTCACAGTCTGGCCACTATTTTTCCAGTCTCATTTCCTAACAATTTCCTATGGAGGACTGCTGGCTAATCCTAGAGTATGGCATATGTTTCTGTCTTCCTTTCTTTTTTTTTTTTTTTTTAATTTTTTTTT